>CAVNYN010225699.1:0-16238 GCA_963692815.1 Nyctanthes arbor-tristis | reverse complement strand
CTGCCGGAAATGGCAGCAATTCTTGCAGCAAAATGGAGAGATTCACCTCCCATTTTTAAGACAAATACTGTAGGAAATGGCAGCATTTGTGCTGCCAGAAAACGACAGCTGGTGAATACCCCCCAATTTTGCTGTCAGGGATTCACCCCCCATTTGTGGCCGCCGAAATGGATTGTTCCTACCGCCAAAACTCCAGTCGAAGGGGATGGGGACGTGGGGTGGCGTGGGGTGGGGTGGGTGGGGTGTTTTTTAAGTTTTTTATTATTTTTAAACATTTTTCAAAAAAAATTTAAAAAGTTTAAGAGAGTATAATCGTTATTTTGTTAAAAATTTTGTGGAATAGTGTAAAAAGAGGACGATTTGTGTGTATTTATCAAATGTTAGGGCTGTGAGGTGTCTTAACAAAGATTGGGGACGAAATCAAGACTTAACTCAAAAGTTATGGACGATATCTGAAATTAACCCTTCTTAATATCAATATATCATATTCTACACATGGAATTTTCTATTGAAACAGATAAATGGGAGTATAATTGTAAAAAAGGACCGAATAAATGGGACATGGCAACCATAAATATTCATGTTGTCTATTCACTGAGCTGCCAGTAGGGGTCTTAAAGCTTCAAAATCTGAGGCATCTCATAGTGAATCGTAATCGTGAATCGCAATCGTAAATATTCATGTTGTCCATTCGACTCTGTACAATGGGAAAGGGAACCCTAACATCTTTAGACAGCCTCTCTTTCATTGAGGCAACTGCTCCTGGTGTATTAACAGAGCTAGTGAAGATGAAGGAACTTTGAAGGTTATGCATTCTCAAATTGAAATTGAGAGCTTAGCGAAAGATCTTTCAACAACTTGGTTAGCATCAATTTCAGGTGGACTGAGCTAAGAGATGATCCGCTTAAATATCTCCAAGATCTGTCCAACTTATTCCATTTGATCTCAGTCTTCTTGAGGGATATGCTAGTGAAGAAAGCTGGTAAGTTTCAAAGACAATGCTACAGAATCTGGATAAGATAATTACACAGCGATGTACATTTCTTAAAAATGTTCCATCTGGAATCGAGCACATAACTAACATTTCCCTTCTCAAATTTTTTGACGTGCCTCAAGAATTTATTGTGAAATTGAGCCCAGACATGGTTGGTGGTGATTACCATAAAAAAGTTGCAGCATTCCTTAAGTTTATTGTGATACTGGGGATGCTATTCATGTGTTATTTTTCATTTTCTCGCAATCACATTTTAATCCCCTCAAGTTGTAAGTGGCCTAGACGATTGGGGGCGCCATATAGGATGTGTGGCTCTATAACAAAATTGTTCTTTTTATAGGAGGGAAAAGAAATACACAAGATTTATTCCCACATAGATGAGTTCATTATACTAGTTCAATTCATTGGGTAATTTGTTATGTTGTGACACCCAGTTTTTATGGAGCCAATGTGCGTTATGTATATAGACCCCACATTTTTACATAGCAATACTTGATTTGATGGAAAAGTGATGGCCTCTCTGTTCCGTATAAGTGAGAAAAGTAATAGACACGCTAATTCTGTTACAGAACTTGTGTTGATTCTATAGAAAATGATTTATAATATGGGACAAAGAAAATAACAACAATAATAATAATACTATTTTATTTTTGTGGGACGGAGGAAGTACTTTTCTATTAAAGATTACTATTAAGGTCCATGCAACTTCATTTGCTTTGACGAGTTTGAAAATTCATAAAATGGTAAGGAATCTTTTGCCATGAGCATGAAAAGTGCGTCGAGATTAGTGACAGAACAAATTTGTTTGATTCTTATTATTTACACTAGATTTCCACCCCGTGCGTTGTACAGGTAGAGCTCTAAGGGAATTTCATATATAAAATATAGCATAATTGTATTAGTTAGGCTTAATATCATAAAAAAACTAAAAAACACAATCTGTATGAAATTAATATGCATCTTACGTTTACAAGTAGCATGTAATTAATTTTTTATTTTGATAACATAATTTTAAATTCTTTTTATTAGTCCATCGCCATATCGTTGAATCAATAATTTTTTTATTAATTCGCATTTTTATTTCCTTTAAAGACAATAAAACCCGATAGCATAATTCTGCATTAATTTCACACTCGTGTATTTACAAACATATTGTGCTTCACATCTGTGCATTTCACGGACATAAAGTAAAATACAATAGAGTATGAGAACATAAAATCATGAAATTATATAATCGAACAAAGTAAAATTGAAATCTATTAGCCAAATATGAGATATATCTAACCAAAATGTAATACGTAGATAGAGTATCAAAATAAAAATATATTAAATTAAATGATTAAAAGGAAAAGTATAATAATAAGGAAAAATATAATAATAATATTAAAATCTAGATGGATATATTATCTATTTTCACATAATTCAAATCCATTAGGCAAATAAAAGATATATTTAACCAAAATGTAATATATAAATAGAGTCCTAAAATAAAAATATTAAATTAAATGATTAAAACGAAAATTATAATAATAAAGAAAATTATAATAATTGAACCAATAATTTTTTATTAATTATTATCTTTTATTTCCCTTAAAGATAATAAAACCTAATAGTATAATCTTTATTAGTTTCACACTCGTGCATTTTCAAATATACTATGCTTCATACCCCTATGTTTCACGGATATATTATACTGACAAAATAAAATACAATAGAGTAAGAGAACATAAAATGATGAAATTATATCGAACAAAGTAAAATTAAAATCTTATTAATTCTTATTTTTATTTCCTTTAAAGATAATAAAATTCGATAGCATAATCTATATTAGTTTCACACTCATACATTTTCAAACATACTATGCTTCGTACCCGTGCGTTTCATAGACATATTATGCTGACAAAATAAAATACAATAGAGTAAGAGAACATTAAATGACGAAATTATGAAATTAAATAAAGTAAAATTGAAATCCATTAGGTAAATGTGAGATATATCCAACCAAAATGTAATATTTTGATAAAGTTCTAAAATAAAAATATTAAATTAAATGATTAAAAGGAAAAATATAACAATAAGGAAAATTATAATAATTGAACTAATAATTTTTTTAATTTTAAATTTTTATTTCCTTTAAAGACAATAAAGTCAGATAACATAATCTATATTAGTTTCACACTCATGCATTTACAGACATGCTATGCTTCGCACCCGTGCGTCTTATGAACATATTATGCTGAGAAAGTAAAATACAATATAGCAGGAGAAAATAAAATCATGAAATTATACAATCAAACAAATTAAAATTGTAATCCATTATGCAAATATGAGATCTACCTAACCAAAATATAATATATCGATAGAGTTTCAAAATAAAAATATTAAATTAATATGTAGATAGAGTTTCAAAATAAACATATTAAATTAAATGATTAAAAGGAAAAATATAATAATAGAATAATGACGTCAGCAAATTAGTTTTCTAAAGAAACCAGACAATGAATAAGAAAATTGTTTCTAATTGTACTCGACAATCAATTAAATTAGACAAACTCTGTTTTTATATATATATAATTTACAAACATATTATGCTTCACACCTGTACATTCCACGAACATATTATTGTGATAAAATAAAACACAATGGAGTATGAGAACATAAAATCATGAAATTATGCAATTAAGCAAAGTAAAATTGAAATCTTTTAGGCAAATATGAGTTATATTTAACCAAAATATAATACGTAGATAGAGTTCAAAATAAAAATATATTAAATTAAATGATTAAAAGGAAAAGTATAATAATAAAGAAAAATATAATAATAATATTGAAATCTAGATTGATATATTATCTATTTTCACGTAATTCAAATCCATTAGACAAATATAAGATATATTTAATCAAAATATAATATATATAAATAGAGTTCCAAAATAAAAATATTAAATTAAATGATTAAAACGAAAAGTATAACAAGAGGATCTTTAAAGAACAAGCTACACATTATTTTCACACTTTTTTTTTTCTTTGAAAGAAATTAATTTATATATTTATAAAGCCACTAATGTCTTGAGCAATACAACGAGAGATATAATCAAACAGTGACATACCACTGTGAACGAGACAACCATAGAGGCAAGACAATGAGCATTGCAATTACGCGTTCTAAAAATGAAACGACACTTATTACACCCACGGTCACTCATGAGGGTATCAATATGCCCAAACATTAGAGCTCCACTAGAACCATCATCCTTGTTCCACAAACCCGCTACCACCTTCTGCGTATCCACCAACACTTTACCGACTTTGATGTTATGTTGCAAACACAATTGTAACCCATATTGCAAAGCATATGCTTCCGCCATCATCACCTCAAAAGGGTACATAATTGATGCTGCAAAATCTCCAATAATTACCCATCGTTGCTCCACATAACTCCATTGACCCCCACTCTCTCATTCTTAACCCCTGCATCGTATGCCATTCTTAGCTCCATTGTTTCTCCACCTTCCTCCAAACGATAGCATGCTGTCACTCTTTCCCTCTCTCCTCTTCACTGAACGACCTCAAACCCGAACTTCGATAATAATACAAATAAGCCATCACTAAATCCATCAATGCATCCCTTTCTCTACATCACCCCATATGAAATGCATTGTTCCGCTCCCTCCAAATCGCCCATAACACCATCGCTATCCTTTCCTGCTCTCCATTGTTCCCTCCATGAAAATGGAACTTAGCATTCCTTTGAAACTTGCCCTACCCAAGGATAAAAGAGATTCCAAAACCCTAAGTCCTTCCATATTTTTCTTACCCAGCAACATAACACAAATGCATGCCAATTTTCCTCACTCTGCCCAAACCGAAAGCACCTCAAATCATTACCAATATGATGCCGGACCATATTTTCACCCGTCTGAAGGGCATCATGCAGCAAATGCCACATAAAAAGTCAAACCTTAGGTGGAATATTCAACTTCCACAGCTTTTTCCACACCCATCTCCTATACTTGAACTCGATGCATGTTTCCGTAAAGGTGAATTCGCCACGTGATACCCACCGTTAACTGAATGTCGCCCATCCTTCGTGTAATGCCAGATTAAAGTATCTTGTTTCTGATCCCTTTCGATTGGAATAGATAATATCACATTACTATCCACCGACCAAAAAACTTCCCTCACCCTCTCCACGATCTCCAGTCCCCCTGCTTATCCAAAAGATCACTAACTCGTAGTAAATCTTGCACAACCGGAGTAATAGGCTAAAAAGAAATAAGACGAGGCATCCAAGGATCCGAGAAGATCCGTATCCTCGTCCCATTCCCAGTCCTCCAACAAGTACCACGATGAATGATGTCCAGCCCCCATATCAAACTCTTTCACAAAAAAAGAAAAACCTCGCTTATCCGTTTTGATCCTTTACTTCCAAAATATAACCTTCCCAAAAAGATTTTGTCTTAAGCACCCTTCTAGCCAAAGAATCTGGATTTTCTACCAGCCTCTATAATTGTTTAGCTATAAGAGCTTGATTAAATACCACCAATTCCCTGAAGCCCAAACCACCCTTCTGTTTTGGCGCATACAACTTTCCCTATCGAACCCACGCTACACTACGCTCATCATCCTTCATTCCCTAGCAAAACCTCATAATAAGCCTCCTAATGTTATTATATGAAAGTTTTTAAGTACCCTAGATATGTCTAGTGATATAAATATTTCAATTAAAATTTCTATTCAAAGTGAACTAGACAGAATTTGCATAGTATTGTAGAGTACAATCTCCAAATGAAATAGGATTAAGTTCAGGCAACTGCATCAAACAACATACTTGCAGAATATAATTACGGAATTAAAGTGAGAACACCAAATGTAACGTGGTAAAACCCCTAAGGGAAAATCTACGGGCCCCCTTGCCACGGGAAAACAATCCACTATAAAGATAATCAAAGTACAAGAAAAACATTTTTTGTAAACTAGCAAGAACACAAAAGAACAATCAGAGAAAGCCAATAGACTCACATATTTCTTTCTTTTGACTTGTTGATGGAGTAGAATCGAACCCTCCGGTCTTGACTTTATCACCACTCATTTCTTGTACTTGATTGCAACCACCTTTTGGATTAAGAACCTCCGTTCTTAACTCTACACCAAAAAGCTGATTACCTAGTTTGGGATTGTTCACAATCACGCTCAAAGAACTCTCAGTTCAAAACTATTCAGGAAAAATTCCATGCATGTGAAGTATATTCTGTCTTGCTCAACTTGAGTCAATTCTATCATGTTCAACTTTTTGTACTGTGGGTAAGCCTCTTTCAATATTTCTCCTCGTTGATGTGATGTTCTGAAAGCCCATTAGCACTCTCCAAGGCCTTGTACTTTTGACCACTTTCCTACAATAAATAGACTTACCAAAAGGCTAAGGATAATTATCAGAAATATTTCATATTCAAACAATATGTTTACATTCAATGAATAATTAAATATGAAATATCCATCTGTGATAAAATACTTATCTCAAATAACAATCAAAATTGAATATAATTTGAAATAAAGTAAATATTATCTTTAATAATCTTTTGACAATTAAAAATCAACTACAAAATAATTAAGTAAAGACAATAAAAATATTGGTAAAAGTTTGCACACATATTTTACCAACAATCTCCTCCTTTGGCTTTACTTAATTACAAAACTTAACCTCTTTGATTTATAATGTTGTAGACATGTGTAATGAAATCATATAACCAAAAAAAAAAAAAAATGCAACTACTCCCCATCAACAAGTAATCACTACACATAAATAATATTTCTCCCCCTTTTTGTAATAAAGAAAAGCCAAATAATCATCAAACAATTAAGATAAATTCTAGAAGAAAAATCATCAGATAATCACATATAATCATAAGAGATCACAAACTCCACATCTTTCAATAACAATATATCTCTTAAAAAGTCAAAATTTTTTTCTCAGTATATGCTCATTTTCTTACCAAGTACACACTGCAGACATGAATATCTAACAAAAATCACACAAAAGCAAAGCATGTAGATTAAAATATATGTGTGACAAAAACAAATGCAAGTCTGAAATTTTTTTTTCTTTTTTTTTTTAACACATTACACAAAGTTAAATAAATTAATTTATAATTAACAGACTAACCAAAGATCTACCAATTAAAAATTAGCACACAACCAAATTAATTTTTTTCATGCTATATCCCGTGTATGTGTGAGAGGACAAACCTCAAGGTCAATCACAACTGCATATTTGTTTTATGGCATACCAAAGAACAGACACATGCGTGCACAGTAGATCAGCCATCATCTCTTAAATCTCTATATAAGAAAAATACACATAACACCCAGCAAGCCGACTTTTTCAAATTAATGGCTTTATCTTTTGGAGGTGGAATCGACTATTTTTCAATCAAATACTATAGATATGAAATATATGTTTTTGTTTGAATTGTCAGTCATATATTCCATTGGTCATGCTCTTAGTATCAAAAGTGTACAAAGTGCAAAGAGATTTGAGATACTGATCATGGGTCGACACAACAAGTACTACTTCCAATATACCTTATAACAAACACAGGAGTGGCTTATTCCCAAATAGCTGTCAAAAATGTGATTAACATTTTAGATATTACCAGCCTAATTAAATGATCAAAAATTTGACTGGGAAAACCAAATTTAGTCTATTTACCACAAATATATTACTGATTTGTGTTGTGTTAAAAACGTTAAAATAAAATTTTACAAAAAATGCAACATGCAAGCACATATGCTGATTTCAAACAAAATGATAGACAAAATCCAATATATAATTTTTGTTTGATAAAAAGAATGTATCACACAAATGTTCAACAATTTTCAAAGACTTTCAAATCTTGTAGTATCAAGGACTTGGTAAGTATATCAGTATACTGATAGTCAGTCAATCAGGGTCATCAAAAGGCAAAGTAATTTTCAAACGTGATGATCCTTAAAGCAAAACAAAAGAATATGTGAATTGAACTGGCTCACAACCTAGTTCATTATGAAGATACCAAGAGATTCTATCTAGCTCAATACTTACCTGTTCAGTCAGAATCAAAATTTTCAAATTTTGTCTACCTGCAGATATGTGTTTCCTGAGTTTTCTTCCCCTACAAGTTTTGACTTGCATTAAGATGCAGAATGTTTATCCTTTCGCTCCCCTGACTGTCTTGACCCAAGCCTTTTGATTTCTAGAGACAATTCTTGAAAATTTACCAACCTTCCAAATGGCAAGATCAAATACATGTATGAAATAATTCAGAAGATAGGAAAATACAAATGCAGGAATTTTTTTTTTTTAAAATAAATTATTAACACAAATAAACATATATAAAATACAAAATGAAGAGATTTTTGAAGATCAAAGAAACTATGAATTTGGTGAATAACAATGGTCAACAGGGTGAACAAGATTATTAGGGATAATCTTATTTGCGTAAAATTTCAAATCTTGCTTTTTAATCCAAATTTGTGTCACCTTCAATAAGCTCTTGGGTTTTCTCTCATTTTTAAATTTCACAAGCATACTTTTATGTTTATTATCTAAAAGTCTATGACATCTAGACTTTTTGTGACCAGTAACACCACAATAAAAGCATCGGGTTAAACATAGATTTTCTAACACGCCTAAATTTTTCTTTACTTATTCCAATTTTAATTTGTCTACCTTTCTCATGAGCCGTAAAGAAATTGGGCACATGTTTAGAACATTTAGAAAAAATTTGATTCCACTGGTGCCTACTAGTCATCTTGGAATGAATAGAAAATTTAGAACTAGTATGACGATGTTTATCACATTGAAAAGGAATATGGGAAGAATACTTATCTGGCACCTTGTTATATGATATGTACGATCTTGTACTAACTGGAAATCTGAAATTTTTCTGGCTTCTAGTTGTGGATCTTCTTCCAGTCACACTTGTCATATTACTTCCAGTCCTAGGCTATATGGAAGACTTAGACACTATTGAGCGGGATAGAATCTGCTGATAATGTGCAATACTGTCTGCCTTGTTATTAGTCACAAAAATTGTGTTCACAATAAGCAAAACACTGGAATTAGTTTCCTTGACAAACTGTACGTCATTAGACACTTTTTCCTTTCCTTTTCCAATGTATCCCAAGCCACTTTTGATGTTTTGAGTTATTCCATAGCTAAGAACGTCATTAAGACGAGCGGCCCCAATAGTAAGCTCCTTGACCTTTTCATTTGTTTCATTTAGTTCATAAGAAACTTTCACTAGCTGATCCTCTTTTTCTTCCAACACTTTTTGAAGGGTAAAGTTTGCTTCTGCTCTTGAATCTTTCTCATTCTTTAACATTAAAACGATGGCCTCTGATTTGATATTTTTTTCTTGTTCTGTTTCCGATAACTTTCTCATGGATATGCAATCATGAGATCCAGCAACATGTTGAACGGATTTAGTAGAATTTGTCCCTGATGATTCATAACCTGCACATATGTTTTGTGCCATGTTAGAAGATAATGTATTTACCTGATATTCGGCAATTCTATCCGCCACATCTTCATCAGAATCAGACTCTGTTCTAGACGAAGTCACTTGAATTTTGTTAAATTGATCTTTGATTGTATCTTTCTTATCTGAACTATTATTAAAAGTATCCTCCAATGTAGAAATTTTTTCATCTTGCTTATTTTGGTCTAATCCATTTTTGCTAGAGACGTCACCCCTTTTAATTCCTTCGTAGATGTCATCTATGATCTCTCATGCCTCTTTAGCAACATTGCAATTAGAAATCAAGCTTAAAAGATCAGTGTTAATAGCATCAAGTATTATATTTAAGCAAATATTGTTCTAATCACAAGGACTCTTTTCATCTATACTTATACTAGAAACATTCAATGTATCCAAATCTCAGTCAATTTTAAGTTCAAAATGCACTTATCCATCTTTACTATCACTGGGTGGAGTCCAACCCTTTTTAATGGAAAACAATAAATGCACATCAATTGACATAAGGAAAGATCTCATCAAAATTTTCCACCTTTCATAGTCAGTACCATCAAGAATATGAGGTTTACCAAATGAGCATAACCTAGAGTCCATATCTATGTTAAAGGATCTCACTTAGAATTAAGTGACTTGCTCTGATACCAACTGAAAGTTTTTAAGTACCCTATATATGTCTAGTAATATAAATATTTCAATTAAACTTTCTATTCAAAGTGAGCTAGACAGAATTTGCATAGTATTGTAGAGTACAATCTCCAAATGAAATAGAATTAAGTTCATGCGACCACATCAAACAACATACATACAAAATATAATTGCGGAATTGAAGTGAAAACACCAGATGTAACGTAGTAAAAACCCTAAGGGAAAATCTATGGGCCCCTTGCCACGGGAAAACAATCTACTATAAGGATAATCAAAGTACAAGAAAAACGGTTTTTACAAACTCGCAAGAGCACAAAAGAACAATCAGAGAAAGCAAATAAACTCCCTTATTTCTTTCTTCTGACTTGTTGATGGAGTAAAATCAAATACTCCGGTCATGACTTTATCACCACTCCTTTCTTGTACCCAATCGCAACCACCTTCCGAATTAAGAACCTCCGTTCTTAACTCTACACCAAAAAGCTGATTACCTAGTTTGGGATTGTTCAAAATCACGCTCAAAGAACTCTTAATTCAAAATTGTTCTGGAAAAAATCCATGCATGTGAAGTATGTTCTGTCCTACTCAACTTGAGTCAATTCTATCATGTTCAACTTTTTGTACTTTGGGTAAGCCTTACTCAATATTTCTCCTCACTGACGTGATCTTGTGAAAGCCCAATAGCACCCTCCAAGGCCTTGTATTTTTTACCACTTTCCTACAATAAATAGACTTCCCAAAAGTCTAAGGATAATTATCAGGAATATTCGAATTTGAATTATCAACCATATTTCATATTTAAACAATATGTCTACATTCAATGAACAATTAAATATGAAATATCTATATGTGATAAAATACTTACCTCAAATAACAATCAAAACTGAATATAGTTTGAAATAAAGTAAATCTCATCTTTAATAATCTTTTGACAATTAAAAATCAACTACAAAATAATTAAGTAAAGACAATAAAAAAATATTAGTAAAAGTTTACACACATATTTTTACCAACAATATAGATAGGCTATGGAAGGCAAAGCAGGCTCATAATGTACGTAGGAATTGCTTGTAAGACTGCTCTAATCAATACTTTCTTGCCTGCCATTAAAAGTAATTTGTATCGCACATTACTACTCTTCAATGATTTATAGAAGAGTAAGACTACATTATTTTCACACTTACAAATGAGACGTTACTTGCTTACTCTTCAATGATTTATTAAAAAAAATTGTCATTAGTATTTTGGAAAATCTCTTGTACACAAATTGTGTACATAAATGTTTTACATTACCATCACTATCGCATTTGATATATCATATATGTGTGTGTGTGTGAAAAATAGAATGTTGTAGATGTAATTATCTAAAAAAAATTTCGAAAAATTGTGCGAGTGTAGTTAGCTACATAAAAGAGTTGATTCAATACTGATATCAAAATTTTAGTCCCAAACTAGTATCATATGATATGATACCATATGGCTATGTAACGTGTATTGGGACATACCACATGAGAAATCACAATCATGTGGCGTGCCCACAACTATATGACACCATTTTTAAGAAAATTGTGTGGGTGTAGTTAGCTACCTAAAATAGTTAGTTGATTAGTAACATCAAAATCTTAGTCCTGATCTAGCACCATATGACATGAAACCGTATGACATGAAATCATATGACTATTTAGCGTGTATTAAGACACGTCATATAAAAAATCACAATCATATTACGTACCGACGACTATAATGTACCGTCTTACATCATTTTTAATAAAATTTGGCCTTACTTCCAACAATGATCATAATTTTGCTACAGTGACACGGTCATAAAGTTGAAAGTCTCGGTCCCGATGAAAATAACTTTTACATTTTAATTATAAAATCTGAATTTTAAATTTATTTATAAACCCCACCATTTTTAAATGGTTGCTAAATGGAGTGAAAATCCAGTGACTCTGGAACAAGCGGCCAGGCAAGAAATTTGGCCGTTTCTTCTTGTGGTGGCCCATGTCCAAGGCCAAATCTGTGCAGATGTAATCCCGATATTTCTTGGCATTTCGACAGACACCATTATTTCGGCAAAAATATCTTCTGCGTCTGACCTCTTTCTATATCAAGTGTTGTAGAAAATAAAGAAGAGGCAGCTCCCCAAGTCTCAGAGGTGCCTCCAATGACTGATTTCCCCGCTAATTAAAGGTATTGAAATCGATCCTCTTGTTTAACTATCGAACCATTAGTTCTGAGCGAAAAGAAAAACATATTAACCTTATTGTTAACTACAATGTAACATAATAGCAGCTGATGTGATTTGCGAATGGTGTGGTGATATACTGCTTGAACATTCCTTCTTGTTATCTATTTAGTAGTTCTTGTACTATTCATTACCTGGTAATTTCAGTGGTAACGAAGTTACATATTTCTGTACGGTTGTTGGATGGTCATTCCATTACATTATCTGCTCCATGGGTAGGAAAAGTTTCTCATCAAACAGTTGAGAACTTTGTTTGGCTAAAACAATATCTTTACTTCTTGGGCATGGTGATTGCTGAGAGAAATTTTGATAAGAAACAGAAGATACTCTTGACATGTTCTTTTGTTTAATCATTGAGTTGCTGTGTTGTTCATTGATTTGTGTTTATCATTTTCGTTTTCCTCTCTTCAGAAACAAAACTCAAGCATCTAAATGTATGAATTTATGCAGGTAAAAGGGTATTTATTGCACGACTACAAAATCCTAGAGTCTGCCATCTTGAATGAGGTACTTGTTTAGCTGATTGTAGATTGCTGCTTACACTTGTGAAACATCAAAACAAAATCATAGAAGTAATTTGTATATCCCATTAAGAATACGCGAGATAAAAGATGTAGCATAATCCAAATCGTTCCACTAATCATCATTGTCAACTCCCTTCTTCACCTTTTCTGCTTTACCTTCAATTTTTCAATCCCTATAAACTTTTCAATCTAACTTTACTATATTTTCAACTTCATACCTAACTTATGTTAAGCATGTATATATTAGAACACTAAATGCATATCTTGCATCAGTCATCCTTAATAAACTCAGATTTGGTGTAAGTGTGATGGACAGTCAAATTCTAAATATTTGTTATAAATCGGCTATGGATCTCTTGAATAGACTAATCAACTTTGCAATCCACTTACAGTTAGTATATTCTGGTGGTTTTTTGAGAAGGATAGCAAATGCTCCACCTTTTCCCCTCTCTCTCACTAAGTTCAGACTAATATTCCAGTAAAGTGGAAAGTATTTTGGACTAGGTACCCTCATCTTTTGGACTCCTTCTGTGGGAACATAACTGAATGTGGTTCTATTTATCATTCTTTTGGAAAATCACCACAATATGCTCATGTAACTGAGTTACAAATTTGGTGAGTGTTGTCCAAAATATTCAAATTTTACCATGAGCTTCATCATGATATTGTCTATAATGCAATATTCTTAAGTTTTTCAAGGGTGATTCTACGAGAATTTTTATTTTATTTGTGTATTTACTTATTTTTTGTTTGGGGGTGGCGTATAAGTACAAGATTTGCATTAGATATTGTAATAAGTAAAAATTTAAGGGAAATTGGATAATTATAGTGATTTGTGTATCATAGGCTAAGGACCTCCATACCCCAACCCCGCCCCCACAGAGAGAGAGAGAGAGAGAGAGAGAGAGCACTAGGGACTGTTTGTGCCCCATTCCTTACAAGTCATGAAAAATAAAACTAGTAAAGTGGAATTGGATACCACGGGCTTATATAACTATGAATTTTCTTACTCACATATCAACTTGAATTTGTTCTTTTTACCCACATCTCCGCTACTTTTATGGACCGCCCATTTGTTCTTTAGTAATTCTATTCTGAGCCTCAAGATATCAGAATTGGTGCTGTTTTTAATAGCAATCTTGAGTTGCTTTCAACGTCTCAAGGTTAATATAGAATCTCTACCTTTTGATATGCGTCAAGTTTAAGCGCATCTTCTTTTTGAATTCAGCTCTTCTCTATTTTCTTTTGATTAAAAAAATGAATTTTCTCGGATATCAAATTCTTTAAAGCTGAAAGCATCTTTAATCTTATTATGTACTCTCCTTGATGTGATACAGATGTTGAAAGCCAGGGAATCATCGCCTAATTGCATCTATGCCACTTCTTCTCAAGTTTATAAATACTCTGAGGACCATCATTCCGCTGCTATAACTTGCAACCGGGTAAATTTGATTAAACAAAGTGAAATGGCTGAAGCTGCAGTTACATTTGTACTAGAAAGGCTTACAACAACACTATGGGAAAAGCTGAGAGAAGTGGCAGGAGTCAGTACAGAAGTGGAGTACATCAAAGATGAATTGGAAAGAATGACGGCATTCGTGAGAGTTGCTGATGCCAAGGAGGATATTGATGTGGAGATGAGAACTTGGGTTAACCAAGTTCGTGATGTTGCATATGACATTGAAGATGTTCTTGATAAATTTGTTCTTGGCTTGACAAGGAATCATCAGAACAACAGGTCCATTGGTGTTCTTTGTAAATGTTTTGATTGGATCAGAAACATAAAATTGAATTATGATATTGTTTCTGAAATCAAAAACATTAGATCTCGCGTCACCAGCATCGCAGAAGGAAGTCAGAGATATCGATACAAGTTCAACATTCCTGAAGAAGGCTTGAATTCAGATGTCAGAACTAACACTGACCTTATGAATGACACCAGGGGTGATGCTGCTTTGGTTGAAGAAGCTGATCTTGTAGGTATACAGAGGCCCAAAAGCAAGTTGATGGGATGGCTCGTGGAGGGTAGTATAAGATTGAGTGTAATTTCTGTGGCTGGAATGGGAGGTTTGGGTAAAACAACCATTGTTAAGAAAGTGTATGATGATGCACAAGTGAAGAAACATTTCCAAAGCCACGTCTGGATGACTGTATCTCAGTTATTCAAGATTGAGGAGCTTCTGAAGGGCATAATTCGGCAACTATTTGATGAAGCAAAGCAAGCAGTTCCTCACGGAACGGACACTATGAATAGCAATCAGCTAAAAGAAGTGATAAAACAATTTTTGAAGGATAGAAGGTATGTGCTAGTGTTTGATGATATATGGAGCATTCAAGCATGGGACGCTATTAAATATGCATTGCCTAACAACTCTCATGGTAGTCGTGTTATCGTGACAACACGTCTTACTGACGTAGCTCATTACTGTATTATGGGAACTGATGGCGTTGTCTATATGTTAGAGCACCTTACTCCAGAGCAATCTTGGATACTGCTTTGCCAAAAGGTATTTCGAGCGAGTTCATGTCCTACAAATCTGATGGAAATTTCTCACAAAATCTTAAAGAGATGTGCAGGTCTGCCGCTTGCTATCAATGCTGTTGGTGGGTTTCTGGCCACAAAGAGAAACAGATATGAAGATTGGGTGACTCTTGATCAGAGTCTTGGGGCAGAATTGGATAGCAATGATGCACTTGCAAGTGTGAGAATGATCTTGTTGCTTAGCTTGAATGATTTGCCTTATTATCTAAAATCTTGTCTGTTATATCTGGCCATTTACCCAGAAGATCATTTGATAAATAGTAATCACTTGATTCGGCTGTGGATAATGGAAGGTTTTGTGAAACCAAAAGTAGGAAGAACACTGGAACAAGTTGCTCAAGGCTACCTAAATGAGCTTGCCAACAAAAACTTGATCCAGGTTGTGAGGTATAAGATTGATGGAAGCATAAAACTTTGCTGCATCCATGACTTTCTCAGGGAGTTGCTTGTATCAAAATCAAGGGATCATGGGTTATTGATGACAGTCAATGAGCAAACCAATGACTGGATCCAAAAAGCTCGTTGCTTATCAATCAGTGGCTCCAAAGCAAACTTTACTCCTCAAAAGTGTGGCACAAAACTTCGTTCTTTACATGCATTTGGCGTAACTGATTTGGAATCCATGTCATCAATACATGAGCTGCTTAACAGTTGTAAGATCCTTAAAGTTCTAGACCTGTCAGGATCACCTCTGGAATTATTCCCAAAGGTAATAACCAAGCTCTTCTTTTTGAGATCTCTCTCTTTGAGGCGTACAAAAATTAAATCA
>CAVNYN010225692.1:0-18994 GCA_963692815.1 Nyctanthes arbor-tristis | reverse complement strand
TTAATTAATTAATTAATATTTGATTAACTAAGAAAATACTGACTTGTAAATTAAATAAACACGTGTAAGGATTTTATTGGACGGACAGCAAGCGAGACAGGGTTTGGGGACAGCAGATCCGAACCCGGCGGACAAACAAACAAAACTTTACTAAAATTATTATATTCCTAGTATTTGTTATACTATATATATATATATAAAATGTAACATAACAAAATAATTGTTGAGAACTGAAAAAAATAAAGATATATTGCAAAAATATGGTTTCTTGAAAATTTTCCCTAGATTTGATGGTAGTAAGTCAGAGATGATTTTAAAGATACGCACCAAATTTGCAGCAAAAGTTCCATAAAATTTGAAGGGCGGACGCTAAAAGTAGATTCTAAGTACACCATAACAAAAATAACATTCGGTCAGACACTTCGCGACCAAAATTTCAAGAAAAGAAGAAACGAAGAGATAATCAACTAATAAACAATGGAAGTAAATCTATTTACTTGCAAGTTGCAAGTACATAAATGCATCAGCCTTAACATAACATCCACACCCCCAATGGCAAATGTTGTAGGGCAAAGAAAAAGGTTCTCATTAGCTACCTAATTTTATTTTACAAAGGACTGTAAAATTTTGAAACCACATGAACCAGAAATGGTAATAATAATAAAGGGTATGTAAACCAACTACCCTAGTTGCAAAAGGCACTGTGCACCAAAAACTAAGCTTTAAAAACATCTAACCGGAAGGGAAATAATCACAAAGCATCGGAATATTTGCACAAGAGCTGGAGAGGAGTATAGTGGAAGCACTCAAAAAAGAGAATCCAAAGATTTCAGAAGTTTCCTTGTATAGCCTTCTGATAACCAACTGCTACCATAGATCGTCTGTCCACTTTAGTAATTATCTGGGAGAATTTAACAGTATCGTAACTACACCTGTGAGGAGAAGCAAATTACCATTTGGAATCATCTCGTCATCTTTAGTCATCAATCGTCACGAAAGCTAAAACAGTCTGCAACCTTGAGGTGATTTGCAAGTCGTTTGACACAAGGTTGCACAGCTTTGGACAAGGAAGCTACAGAATCAGGAAGTTCTGGTATGCAACTGGGTAAATATTGATTGCCACTTTCTCGTAAGCAAAATAAAGCAAGCACAGCGCGGCAGAAAATGAATCTGGAGATACAATCAAAGGACATGCTCAGTAGTTATCTTAAGCCATCGTACAAGTTCTTGCACCATAAAGCAGACTGACTGAAAGAGAATACGTATACCTTACCCATGCATATGACCATATCACCCAGAAGTCATATAGCCACACAACTAGCTCCGGAAATTTTTGATGAATTTCTACTTAATTGAAAAAAGTATGTTTTTTTATCCGCAACTTATTCATTGTTTGCATACTTGTGGCCAAGAATTAGAGGAGGGGCAACAGCAGTCCTAAATTGTCACTTTTGCATGCCACACAGAAAGGATACTAAACCAGGGTCTAAACAGAAAATTTAGATTCGGTAAATAAATAGAACATGAAATGTGACATTGTTTTCGACACACTACATGACTACAATACATGACTACAATTTCCAACTTAAAATACCAAGTGTGTGTTTCATTAGAATTGTTTCATGGAAAATGTCAAATTCAAGGAAAACAATTCAAACAGAAACGGAAATGGAATTCTATGGTACAAACCCTCTTAAGCATATTTTGTTTATGGCCCATTTTCCATGGAAAACAAAACCCTATGAGGGAGGTGGGAATGGGAATGGTTTCCCATGTAATTGGAAAATGCCTTCCTTTTCGAACTCTTTCGTGCCAAACACATGCTAAAAGTTGTTGGGGCATTCAGAATATAGACAAGGGAACAGGACTACATCAATACGTAGCCAATTAAAAGAACCATATATTGATGTCGTAAAAAAACAATTAAGTTATGACAACTATTACTAACTTTCTATTTCTGATAGGCAGTTTGAGGATTCATTTAATGTGATTCACTAGCATCGACACTTGCGTTCTCAACTGGATAGCATCATTTTTTACTATTTTTCTCTTAAAGTTGTGGAAAATGCAGTGTCCAGATTTCATCATTTAGAAAACTCAAGCTAGGTCTGAATTTTAAAATATGGGCTCAATCACGTCTAGCTATAGTTAGTTCAAGATGATAGTTGACAAAAGTTACCTAAGAATAAGACGCCGAAGAAATGGATCTGAGAGAAGTTGAGCCCACACCAGATCCAGAGTAGTTGAAGTGCAGAGTATCACTTCCCATTGAGTGAAGGCCGTTGAAATAATGTTCTCCGCATCGTTGTACATGTCCTAAAAAGAGAAAATTTTCGTTAACAAATCATACAAAATGAGGCCAGATATTCTACCGTAAAAGACTCAATTACACAGTCCACGCACCACATCGTCACTGGATAAGTTATAGTCAACCAATTGGCAGAAAGCCAATAAAGGGGATGTCAAAAACAAGGTGAACTGACTTCCATTTTGTGCCATATCATTACCACTTGGATTCTTGAGTGAAGGCCTTGTCGGAGAGAGAAATAAAGCAGCAGGTTCGCCCCTTTCTGCTCCATGCAAAACCTGAGAGCAATGAATATATCAGGAATATGCCAAGATTTTTTCCCCTCCCTCAAATGAAATGCCACACAATAGCAGAAACTTCTATTTTGTAAAGATTTCCAGTAGCTTCATGTGATATTTTTATGGAAAACTTTACAACATTAACTGCTTGAGGAATGAGGATATAAATAATGTGAAAACAGAAGTCCTGCTAAGAGATCTTGTGATCAGGAGGCGGAAGAGTAGATTTCTTAAATTGGGAGGCGGAAGAGTATATTTCTTAAAGCTATAATCAGTAAAACTCATAACCTTTTCTGGTTTACCGGTGAGGGGACTATGGTAGCTAAGAGAATGACTTGTTATATGTAACTAGAAGTCTTGCATACAGTGATAATAATAAATTATAACATTTTTACTAGCATCTCAAGCAAATACTTTTAGGCAACATATCTCACACAGGAAGTACCAGACAACTACCGAATTCCTTCAGTTCACTACTTCAGGAGATGAGATAACAAAAGATGGCAATAATATGGTAAGTATTCTAGGCACGTCAGCAAGACTCAGTATAACTGGCGCTTTTAGAAAAGGCATCATCAGGAGGCTTCTTATTGGATCACGGACACACTCAGGACTCTTGGACTGTGCCTTTCATACCCAAGGCACATGCACTGTGCCCAGGGTAAATCACTCGCTTATACCAGCCACACATTCTCTATAAATTATAATTTTTCACACTTCTCCAAAATCTCTCTCCACTTTTTCACCACACATTTGAAACAAAAATCACTTCCTATCCAAAAAGTTAAAATAGTAGCTATAAAGAAGGAAGCCTAAAAGTCCCAGTTTTAATGCTAAAGAAGTCATTCAGTTCCCTGATGTGGGAAAAGGAAAAAGGATCTCTTATTTAGCGTTTTCTGTCAGACCAAAACCCATACAATAATGATTAGCTAAGCCTTGCTACTTCTTTCACCGTTAAGGGTGTGTATGGAATTGATTTTGCAAGAATCAATTCTTCTCGATATTTGTGTCATCATTCTCAACTACACATCCTTTAAAAGAACACTTTTCACAATTCCCCAAACTACTTTTTAACCACACATCCTCCCAAAAAAATCAATTTTTACAAAATCAATTCTCAAAAGATTTACTTCATACACACCCTAAAAAATTTTCTAGTAAGCAGGTGTTTGAACAGGAGGGGGAAGGCAAGAATTTGAATCATAGATCAACAATATGAATCAAAGATCAATGCATTTCTCCAATGCATTGAAGAAAAACTTAAGATTATTTTACTGTAGAAGGACTTCTACTCAAGATTAAAGAGCAAGAATACCTCATTCTTTTGGACCCTGAGGCAGCAACATTAGTATTGCTCATAATTTCTGGATTTTTGGTCGATGTATTTCATGTTCAATATGTACGTGAGGCACTGAAACTAACTTCCTCATTTAGGTTTTGGGAGGGGGTTGGGGGGGTGAAAAATTCATGGTCACTATGCATTATTTTTATCATGGAATTCTAGAGCTGATGTGGAGTATACAGTCAAGCATTAAGTCTAAAGCACAGAAGCAAGTCACTCTACAAAGTTTTGACAAACCTGCCTTGAATGCATGGCTATTATCGCTATCTATTATTAGAAAAAGAGGTCTTCTGGTAAAAGGAATTATATCACCAGGGTAGAGGATATTTGAACCTGCAACACCAATAGTCAATGTTAGACATGGAAACACTGGCACTTTGTTATGGATGTAACTGATAATAGGAGAAGGTCAGAGGAATGTAGTTAAGTTAGGTTCAATTACATTACCTCCATTTCGGCTGGGACCTAACCACAAATAGTCCTCAAAATTCCGACTTGCATCTCCCTTGGAAGCAACATGATTTTCACAATTACATTTTTTCTGTTCGTGATGATTAAGGGAATGAGCATTTGGTTTAGAACACTTTCTTGATATCCCAGAGCTTTCTGTTTGCAAAGTACTACTGCAAACAGAATTCCCTGCATCAAGATCATCCTATCAGTTGCTATGAAAAGAGTAGTGCTATTTATTTAGATTGGAGACCCGTCTCCAGTCTAGTTGGCATTTTTGCATCGGGGGCTGGGTGGATAATTATAAATACATGGAGATATCCAGCCATTCAATATCCAAGAAGAAACTACCAACTAGACTAGAGGCCAGCCTTGTCTAGACAAATAGCATTATTCTTAAGGAAAAAAAATATAGATGTATCAAGCTAGTTTGACCATTAAATGCACTCCAAACTAACCTGGAGCAGACAGGTATATTAACATAACATTATCTGTCGGAAGTTCCTCACATACCGTAGCAATCACCTGAAAATGTGAGCAACAAGAGAAACAAAGGTATTAGAATATAAGAAAGATAAACAATATGGAAAAGAAAAGCAAGCAACAATTATGTTCTTAAGTATTGCAACACTTTCGCTCCCAAGACCTGATTTAACGCAAAATTATTACAAAATAGAAAATATATGATAAAATGTCGACATTTTGGCACTCACAGCCATTAACTGTGTCACAGATGGACGATATAGAACAGCTTTCTTTGGATTTGGAGGCAATGATGGATCTGTCATATCTGCCAACAACTTTATATCTATCAATCCCGAAGTAACAGAATGATCAGCCAGATTATGAGTTTCTGTTAATTCAACAGACTGTTTCTGATAGGAAGATCCAGTAGGTTCCCATTCCAAACATTGCAGCATTCTGAAAGTGTCTAAGGTCAGTTCTGCAAATTTGACCTGAAATGTCATGTTAGGTGACTGTTTTAACTATATCAGAATTTGCAATCATATAGATGTTCAATCAGTTACCTCATTTTTGTGATAGCTTGTCAGAAGTGCATCTTGGAACTTTAACAGTCTCTTTGCATGGAATTTGGCAACATACGGACGAGAGGTTGGATGCGAATCAAACATTGAACAATAACGTAAAGGCCTAGCATGCAGGATAACTGCATCAGCTTTTGTAAATCGAACAATTTCTTGCACCACCAGCTTCCATTCTTTGAAGTTGGTACCCTGGGTCAATAGTTATATTAATTGATTATAATTAACTGCAATGAAACGGACTGAATGTTGGCAACAATCTCATTAGATTCTTGAATCAAATTACAGATACAGGAAACATGCATTCTAACTCTGCATCTGTTAAGCATGTAGTGATTCTGTACCCCTGGCTCTTATTAAACACGGAGAATTTCAGCTCAAGGTCATGTGACAAGTAATAGATCGGAAGAGCGTCGTGTAGGAAAGAATATTTTAGATAATACTTTGGACAAAAAGGAGGCCACTGGACGCAAGCACTAGAGAAGGTTGTTTGCTAAAGTGATTTCAAATATTTGTCTGGAAGTAATTGACTTCAATCTATTCTTTAGAGATAAGAAATTACAAAATTGATGCATAACCACGCAATTGATATTGCCCAGTATGAGTAGGATCTCTCTAAGAATCATGAGTCAATACCTCGTTCTCTTTATTTAGATCCACGATAACTTCCATAAATAGTTAGGACATAAAAGCATCTCGAAGTGAAAATAATCATATATAGTAGAGACATCAATGACAGAATTTCTAAGAATAGTTAGTTCATAAAAGCATCTCAAACAGAAAATAATCATATATAGTACAGACATCTATTAACATAATCCCCTCATCTAAATGTGGCCCTAAAAGGAGATAGAATAACATAATGATCACTTAATTTGCATAAATATTCAGTTGACATTCATCATCTATAATTTGCATAAATATTCAGTTGACATTCATCATCTACCTTGTGGACCTTAGTGATTGCCATCTCCACGTCTAGATCTACTTTATAACCTTGATTTGCAAAAGCTCACAGTTTATGTTCAATATTTAATTATGTTCACACACTGTCATTTCAAATATACCATGAAACTTCACAAGTTAACCAAAACGATAAACAAAATTTTAACATTTATTCAAAGTGTGACAATTGCTAACCAACTTGACATGCTCTCTTATCAAATTTGACATGAAACTTCAATTATTTAAATGAAAGAGAAAGACAATAGGAACAACATTTGTTGAAAATGTAACAACAACATCAAATCATTAGGGTGGATAGAAGGGAAATCGTTGAAATAGATATTAAATTCTTAATGAAAAGAAAGATCAATGAGTGCAATTCTTCAACTCTATGAGCTCAAAGCATTTGACTTCTTAAAGTAAATTCAGAGAGCTATTACAGGTCGAAAAAGGGCATTATGGGAGTTGGAATTCGCCCCAAATCAACTGAGTAAGTCTGATTGTAGTTATTAGTTAACATAGACGAAATGTAAGCAAAAGATAAGCCTCAGTCCACATAATTGAGTAAATTGAGTAAAGCATACTACACTTATCCGATCTGTAAGCCAACCGAACCCTTGCCTACTCTTTCGATTGTCAAACAATTAATCAGTTATTATGTCAATTCAATCACAAATTTTACTAGTTTGATATTGAATAGGAGTTGTTAACTAATCCTCAATTTTTTTTAAGACAAAAGATGTATTACAAAAACAGCTATTACTTCGTACCCGAAATTTGGCCTTACTATCCTCGACCAGGTTCTTAAACCTTTCAACGAGCAACTTCACCATCTCCGAGCGGTTCAATATTAAAGAAACCATCAAAAACCTGGCGTAAAATCTCAACTCCTTGAATCTAACCCCTCGGTCCTCACTGGAACCTTCAAAATAATTCCTCTTAATGATAGCCTCATAAAATATATATGCTTCTATCAGAAACCGTGCTTCACTTGTCCTCAAGTATTGGTTAAAGTAAAGCTGACCAATCCGAGACGCGATCTCCCCAATTTCCCAGCGTTGCAGGCCGGAATTAACCAATTTGCTTCCGATCTCTCCTGTTGATACTTCCATAGACGCATGTAAGCCTTGAATACCTTATGGAAGAAGTGCCCATTTTGCTGTCGGCTACCTGCGTACGGATGCAGTGGCACGTCACGCACACGCGCGAACTTCCGTTCCGCGGACTCCACCAGAGCGCGAAACGTGGCCGTCACTGCATCGTCCTTCGACATTTTAAGGGTGAATAACTCAACCCAGTCGGTTTTTGGTTTGCTCTAACATCTTTCGTGCTTGCCCCACCAGCTCTGAAATGCAAAAGGAGCGGAATCTAAAACCGGATGTATTTATTTATTTATTTTTGTTTCAAGTCCAATAAAAAAAATGGGTAAAGAAGCGTGAAGAGTGAGCTGGGAAATTGAGGAAACGATGTGCGTGAGTGTCAGAAATTGGTTGTCAAAATATTCCTTTTTGTTTGTTCTTCCTCCCCGAAGGCTCGGAGGATCAACAATGGCGGCGTTGCAGAGTCCCGGAAGAGGGTAGTGGATTTGCTTTGGGGGTGACGTGCAGGGTGGTGGGGGAGTGTGTTTAGTTGTTCTCGACGATGTGACGGTGCGGAGAACACTGGAATTCGCCAAATCCGGCGTGTGAGGGTGTGCGAGAGAGGAAAGATTCCGTGCGTGGAGTTTTCATTCAACCTGTTTCTTCCGCCCCCACGTTTGGAACTTCAGGGGGACAGACAAAGAAAAAAAAGAAAAGAAAAGAAAAATAGATCGGAAGAGCGTCGTGTAGAATTTTTTTACACCTATACAGAGGAGGATCTTAGTTTTTCGCTCATCACTTCGAATTAAATATCACATCAAAATCTAATGACTGTATTTTTTTCTTTTGAATCAAATCTAATGACCGTAATTGATTGTACAAAAACTTAACACGATTTTTTTATACAACTATCGGTTCAGAAAAAATTGCTACATCGCTAGAGAAAGTGTCACAATTTGTTACAATTAATGAGGGTAATTGGATTTGTGATGATATAATAATATATGTAAGAAAATTGGAGCTTATTCTTGATAGTTTTATCATGAAAAGTGATAAATTTATCAAATCAATACCAGTAACATATTTTCAATATCCTAAAAACAAATTTTCACACTTCTCAATAATCTTTCTCTATATTTTCACCTCATATTCCAGTTTTTCTATGAAGCCATATGGAGCTCCATACACGAAATTTGACCATGAACTATCAATGAAAAGGGCAAACTCTTGAAATCACATGTGGTTTTATAAGTATTGTCTTTTTCATTAGTTATAGGGCTAAGAGCCCTATATAGCTCCATAAAAAAAAACTCACATGTTCTCTCATAAATTTAATTTTCTTTTATATAAAAGCTCCCAAGAACATGCTTCGGTGGTGGGAAATTTTTGGCGGCATGTGGGTGAGTGTTGGGCAATGTTGAGGGGGTTCAAGTGGCTTTTGAGCAACGACTTGCTCGGGTTGAGTTTGAGACGGACGCCGCTAATGTCTTACGCATGTCAAATGAGCCTAAAATCCAAGCTTTAGAAGGTTCTCTACTGGAGCGAGTACTCTCCCTTCGTTAAAGGTTGGATGCATTTTAGTTTGAAGCCACTGGCAGAAGTGCGAATGAGGTGGCACATATTTTAGCTTGGCAAGCACTTGACTATAATTTAAATTTCTTGGGTGGATTCACCTCCATCTTTTATTGTAGATGCTCTCTCTATCGTTATATTCATTATTAATAGCGATGAAAGTTTTGGTTCAAAAAAAAAAAAGAGTTTGGTGTGATTTTGTTAAATGTTGTGTTAGAAAACTGTGGATGAAATTTTACAATATTCAACTTGCGCGTTTGTGAAGAAACTCTATTCATTGTTATGAAAATGAAAAAATATATGTAAATAAATTAACCCCATTACCTTTGAAGTGGTGGAGAAAGTTCATGCTAATTTAAGAGTATCAAATTTGATACTCCAAACAAATAAATAGCTAACAATTATTTCAATATGAAGGGGCTAAATTCAGTACTCCAGACAAATTGGTAATTGTAAGCTGCTTTGACGGTTTTAATTTGCTTGCCGATAAATAGTTGAAAGCCAAATTTATGGTGAATAGAATCTCTTATCAATGAGAATAAAAAATTTCAAGAAAGTGGTAAGAAACTTATCAATTTTTTGTTATTTGCAAGTCAAAATTTGGGTCGTCCACGATTCGTGAGTTTTGAATGATATATTCAGTCTGAGTCATGCCTTGATCATTTTATGGCAACATCCTGTAGTTATTATACCCCATGATAATCTACTAATTGAGTAGACTTTTAGAGGATATTGTCAGCTTAAAAATGACAAACTTTGCAGGGCTCTCAAAATTATAATCAACAAAGAATCTTGGTAGGCGAAATTTGCTAAGGGGATAGATAAGACTTATGTTAAAGAAATAGATCGCTTACGTGATGGATATCTAACAAAAACGGCCCCCTGTTGGTGGGGCAGTTTTTGTTAGATTTCCGTCATGTAAGCGATAAGGCTTCTTAACAGGAGATAGATAAAGCTCTATAGCCGGACCGGTTATGTGTCCCATGAATTATGTCAATGCTTGATATTGTCAATCGATTAAAATATAGTACATGCTATATATCGTTTTATTCATGTGTTTGGGAACTATTTAAAAGTTAATTTCATTTATCAACTAATTTAAATTTTAAATTTTAGACACATGAATACACTACATTTAACCACACATTTGATGTGATGTGAACTTTCACATCATTTTAATCATTACCTCCACGTGACATAATAAAATCCCGACACATATACAAAATTTGAATTTTAAATATATTTATAAACTCACATTTTTATAAAAGATAGTCTAGTATTTCATTTTCGCTCGTCGCAAAAAAACAGTAGTTGTTATATTGGACTTGTATTTAATTTTTCATTTCTATGTTTGCCTCTAGTTAATTAACCACTTAAAATATCTAGATACCAAACTTCAATAGGAAAATGAGTTAATCAATTTTTTTTAGCATAATATTTAATATTTAAAGTGTTCACATAATTCTAATGGACACAATTTAAATAGTATTCAATACTAATTATAGTTTGACCATTGGTATTGATCATTGGAATTTTCTAAATAATTAATTATATTTATGGGCTAAAATGTAACAATACACATAAAATTAATGTTTTAACCACATTACTTACTTATTCTTAATTCGTGTGAAAATACCTAGCGTTCTATCTTTGTGAACGGAGGGAGTATAACTTCTTCTTCTTCTTCTTCTTCTTCTTCTTCTTCTTATTATTATTATTATACAAGGAGATATGAAGGAGATGAAGGAAATTATGAAAGGGTTATGTGTTATTCGAACTCGAGACTTCTCTCTCAAGAACATGAGCATACCATTGCGGCACCATTTGAATCCGGCTATTGAAACACTGGTACACTATAAAACAACCACATATAACTTAACTGTTAAGCTTTATATAAATTTGTTACTTTCAATGCCAAAACTTCAACTTGATTTCCAACCAATTTTGGTAGTACATATAGCACATGGTCATATAGCTTGTCCTAATATACGCTACATAGCTATATGATATAATATGTTGCTATATGTATAATACTAGATCATTTTTATCGATTTTGGTTGCTTACTATGAATATTTCAAATTTATTGTTAGCCTAAACTTCGGGAAAAAATGCTATTGTTCTAATGATTTCTTTCTTCTTTTTCCGGGGGAATAATAAATTTTGCTTTTGGTTGCCTTTTCTTTTCTTATTGTCAAAAAATTTGATTTTTAATACAAAATAGTCAGAATTGCTTTTGTTCTTGAGATTAAGCGAGCTAGTAATAATGACCAATCGTCGAGTAAAACAAATGATCACTTTGAAAAAACTTGAGTAGACAAAACGTGCTTGATTTTCTTCAAATTGAACAAAGTTTTTCATCAAGTTTTATAATTTTTTGGCATTTTCTTCACCTTTTTTTGAACACAAGAGGAAAATCAAACCTACCCTATCTGGTCGGGTCCATGCGTGGTGCTCTTCCGATCTTTATTACTTTAGGTAAAGACTTCACTTTAACCTTTCATAATTATTTTATGGTAGAAGTCTCTAATTATAATTATATATATGTAACTTAATTATTAAAGTGATAATATAATGTGTTTACCACAATGAAATTGCAGCTGTGTCCACAACATATTGGTGTTGTAGTAATTAGGTACATATTGGGAGCAGCTTCTACGTCTCCCCTTAAATTAATCTTTATAGAAAAAAAAAATTATCTAAACATGTTACTATACTTTTCGTCTTGAAGGTCAGTTTTGACTTTTCAAGGCCACACAAAAGGCGCTCCAACTACAGCTGTAAATGCCTAAAACCGCTGCTTAACTGGTGCACATTGCACCTAATCACCTGAATAATAAATTAATTAATAATAGCAGCTTAATTTTACATGTAATTGCTTAATAATTAAGGAGTGGTCCCTAACCCTCTATGATTTGATTAATCATCAAAAATTATTTTTGATTAATAATTGTGATGGTGAAGTAGGAGTAGTTGAAAAGCATCATATCATCGTCATTCATAGAGGTTGTTTGTTTTCCTTAAGTATAATATCACATGATAAAATCTAGCAAAAGAATTTACGGAAACAAAATTCTGGTAATGAATGAGTAGCATACTCAACTCTATTAGACAAATCAAGAATCATCAATATTTGAAAAGAAAATCTTAGAAAATTATTTCTTTTTCGATCTAGAAGTTTAAGGTAAACAAGATAGAATGGAGTGAGGTATGTTAGTCAATCCAAATCCAAATAGAATAAAAAGAATTTTATAAAGAATTTATGGCAAATCTATTTTCTAGATTGCCAATTAAAAATGCATTTATCGTCTTTATGTAGAAGGGGTACCCTGGTCCTTCAAGCTGCACACACCGTCTTCATTTCTTTATTTTCTTTTGCATGTAATTTAAAAACAAGGACGCAATTATTATTATATATTTAAAAAAAGGACCCTTTTTTAATCAATGTGTGTTTCGAGGTTTGGTTTAAATTTTTCCCACGTAACATTATTTTATTAGTTTATTTTTTTTAGAAAAGTAAAAAGTTACTTTTAGTGTTTTCTGCTCTGAGAATGCTAATAGTACAACAGAACTGATATGCCACAAAAAGAAGGCTCATAACTAACAAAAAGCTAGAGAGTGTATGATCACATGACTAAAATATTGAATGATGAATTCGAATATGTTTTAATAGTATCTAATTCATCCCCAGTTGAACAATACAGTTGTAACAAACTTTTGACATATACAATGTGGATTTAATATTGTATCTATCTCCCAGACTCCCACATTACAATATTCTTCAACAATTTATTCACATTACAGAATGAAGCGAGTACAATATATTGATGTTCTTTATTAAAAAAACGTATTGATATTCAGCTATCATTGGAAGCCTTATTATTATTGTTTCTTTTGTGTGTGTGTATATATATATATATATATACACACACACACTAATTACTAATATATAATTCACAGACTTTTTATGGTTGACTTTTTGGGAGGAATAATTATGCAGTAATGTAGTTTTGTCCCCATCCCTTTCTGTGCCTTGGCATTTCTTCTTCTATAATTGTTAATTTTTTCCCTTGAGATTTGTAGTTCAAGAGCAAAGAGTGCTTCAAGTAGCTTGTTCAAACATATAAGAATTAGAATTAGAATTGTTATCAAAACAATGAGATTCAAGTTTCAAATAAATATTAAATTTTGAGGTAAAATCTATTATAAGTTCTTCAAAAGATAAACTAGATGTATGAAATTTTTATTAGGAAAATAAACCACGCACCATAATCTAAAGGCAAACAGTTATCACTTTCAACACATTGTTTTATTATACATTTTATTAGATTAGAATTAGAATACTTTAATATAAGAATATCAAAAGGGTGGTAAATTATAGCTTCAACCTCTTCTAATTCTCTTGATGTTTTCAAGAAAATAACAAAAGAATTTAAAAAAGACAAAGGAGCATGATGGCCTATCTAACGTGGCATTGCCCACATTTAGAATGCTAGGTTGGTTTAGGTACTTCCATACAAATTGCTCCGACATGGTGCATGAAAATATGCGAATTATGGTAGACTTTCGACATTGTCTCAAACGAAAAAATAATAATAATAAATAAGTAAAATAAAGGAAATGGGTAGTATATCTTGTCTTATTTGAATTATGTCATACGCTGTGTATCCTTTTTTTGACAAACAAATAACAAAAAATTTCTTACACCCCAAGTTTTGACATTCCATGCCTCGCTTTGTGGCCTATTCCTTTCCCAAATTCCAATGGAAGTCCTTTATGCTTTGGTGAAAACTTTTGTCTATTCTCCTCTCTTTTGGGCTTTAACTTGGATTTCAGTTTCTTGCTAGGATAAAGTATGTGATGTTTTTCAAAGCATTTTTCAAACAAAAATTCTAAAGAGATATGAAAAAGAGACATTAATAGGTGATATTTTTATGTGACACATTTGTATTAAAATTGCTCTTTTTCATTGTGGTGTTGTTATGAAATTTGAGCGGATTGGGTTTTTAAAAGGTCAATTAGAAATTTGAGGTGTTTTCAATAATCCTTTTTTTTTTAAATAAAATGGTATTAATATTTAATTTTGAAAAATCAGGAGTGACCCCTTAAAACCCAATCTTCAAACCTCAAAGCCTTGCAATCATCTCACGACTCACAATATGTGAGTATTATTAGAAAAACCACTATGATTTCGAACTTTCTGCGTGCAACATGATGAACTAATGGGTCTTATTTATAAGTTTATATAATCTAATATGATTAGTGCCATCAAAGAGATCAATTTAATCCCTTTTGTTAACTAAATCCAAATATGAGGATTCGGGGGGTGGGGGGTTGGTTTCAAAATGGCCTTGGTCAAAGCTCACTTATGTAAAATGGCCTTCTTAAGTCTAAAAGGCCTCACATTTACTAAAATGTCTAAAACATCCTTAACATCATATCAAAATAACATATTTACCAATAAAAAGAAAAAGTCACAAACACCCTTATGTTATATACAATTAGTATAAATATATGCATGGGTTCCCTCCAAAACTGATCGTTCTACTTTCTTCCTTTTTTCCCAAATCTGTGCATAATGTTTCATGACAAAATTTCTTCTTGCCACTAAAATAAGTAGTAGAATGAAAAGCTAATAAACAATCTCCATTTATTTGGCAAGAATACTCACGTTGATTTACACATTTTGTTTAGTCTAATGTATAGATTTTACAATTATTCCACATTGGGGTTTTTTTATTGTTACACCATTTAGATGAATTCCTATATCATTTTCACTATTGGATGTACTGAAAATTAATCATAAGTAGCAGTACACATAAAAAAATTTGAAGGCGTAGGCTTTTTTTTGGTCAAACGCTCGACGAGTCTGTTAACATACTGCTGGTGGTCTGTTGACAAACTCAGTGAAATTTGTGGGACAAGACGAGGTTGACGTACTCAAAAGAGAATAAGATGATAGTAAGTTGCTCTTTAATGGTCACCTAATATGCTTTCGTACAATTTCCACATAAAGTGCTGTAAATTTTTGTTCAACTTTAATTTCATTGCATCTCTCTACAGTCAACGATAATATATATTAGAATAAGAAGGGAGATGAGTCATACTTCCATTTCAAATGCTGTTAACAACAATAAAAGACAACTAACTCATAAACAAAAGACATTTGTATAACAAAAGAAATATCGATGAACATCTATTGTTTTTTTGTATTCGAACAAAAAAAATATATATTGTTTTTTTGTAGTCACTCGATGGTGTTTCACCACAACGTTATACAATTCAGTAGATAGAATTTCTAACAAAAGACAAGGTTCGTACCGATATGACGATGATTTTCATATGTAACTATTCTTTTAACTAAATTGAATAAGGTGAAATGGTGAACGGCAGATACGAGTCTGTCAGTAAGTCTGTCGACAGACCTAATAACAGACCGGCCGGTTATCAGACCTCTTTGTGTGTTTAGTGACTTTAACATGTTACGCATAATTATCATGTGAACCCTTCAATTTTTTGTTCAACTTCAGTTCCATTGTAGCTCTTTACGTTGATCTATTAGAATAAGAAGAGAGTTTAGTCGCACTTCCTTTTTAGGAGACCTTAACAACAACAATAGACAATGCTCGTCACGATAGGACGATGAATCTTATATGTAACTATACCATCAACTAAATTGGCTTGGGCTAAATGATCAACGACAACGATTTTGTTGAGAAGAAGAGAGATGAGTCATACATTCCTTTCAAGAGCTGTTAACAATAATACTAAAAGAAGACAAGCAATTCATGTAATATAAGACACTTGTATAACAAAAGAAACTTGAAGGATACAATGTTTCTTCGTAATTAATCGATTATGTTTTGTCACAACGCTGTAAAATTGAGTGGATCTTTTATTTAACAAAAGACAATGTTCGTACCAATAAAAAAATGATTTTTATATGTAACATGTCCTTTAACTAAATTAAATAAGGTGAAATGATGGACGGAAGATTCGGGTCTGTCAGGAAGTTTGTCAACAAACCTACAGACAGACTGGTCTGTTTGTAGGTCTGTCGATAGACCTGTCGACAGACCGGTCTGTCTATAGGTTCGTTAACAGACCTAATAACAGACCGTCAATTATCAGACCTTTGCACATAATAGTTTGTATTGATAAGTATTTGAGTGCAACATTTGATAGTAAAACGACATGAAAATGACAATTTTGACATGTTTAGTGACTTTGACATGTTAAGCATAATCTTCCTTCAACTACATTGAATTGGCCGAAATGTAACTCTTCATTTGCTAGCCGAAACTTCCATTGAAAATTGTTTCTCTGTACCATAGTACTTGAGTGTAGCGTTTGTTAGTTCGACTTGAGTTAGAAGAGAGATTAATCGTACTTCTATATTAGGAGACCTTAACAACAATAAAACACAAGTGGATATGTTTCATACCATAAAAGAAACTGCAAGCGTACCATTTTTCTTTGTAGTCACTCGATTATATTTTATTACTATATTTTATAATTCAGTGGATAGTTTATCTAATAAAAGACAAGGTTCGTAACAATAGGACGATTATTTTTATATGTAACTCTTCCTTTAGCTAAATTGAATTAGGCGAAATGATGAACGGAAAATACGAGTCTGTTAAGGAGTCTATTGACAAACCTACAAACAAACTGGTCTGTTTATGGGTATGTTAACAGACTAGTTAACAGACCGGTCAGTTATCAGTACACACTGGTTTCTATTGATAAGTCTTTGAGTATAGCATTTGATAGCAAAACAACTCCAATGCAAAAGTTTATATTAAGTTAAACTCAGAAGCCGCAGTTTACATATTTCTCGGGACAATACGAGGTTGACTTACTCCAAACAAAATAAATGATAGTCAGATATATTCTTTACAATTGACTTTGACATGTTACACAAAATTTTCACCTGAAACCTTCAATTGTTTGTTTAAATTCTTCCATTGCATCTCTTTACATTTAATGACAACAACATAATATTAGAATATGAAGGGAGATGAATCATACTTCTATTTTAGGAGCTCATAACAAAAACAGTAAGATTCATTCCTAGGAACAATCTTCGTTTGGGAAGGCTTGTGAGGAGCAGACATGGTTTTGACCCAAATGGAAGCTCATCCAACAATGAGCATGAGGATCATTTAGAAACGGCTAAAGTTTGTGTGTTAGATATAATATCATTTATCCTGTACACAGAATCAAACATAGAGTAAGACTTAACATTCAGATTCAAGATGAGATGATGCCCATATGGGAATCTTTCATCTGCATCATTGTTGTTGCTTATTTAACTAATAAAACAGGAATTATCTACTCCATTTGACTAATTCCAGCTTTGAATCAAGAGCAACCAATTGTGAAATTGAAATCATATGTACATAAATCTTTTTTTTTCCTTTTTGCTATCTAATTACAAGTCTTTTAATCTATCTTTCTGAGAAACTTTACAATTATCTGAAAAAACTAACAATGATTGGTAAGCACCAACAGAGGAAACATGTCTATAGTAAAATCCAATATCTACATTATCTGAAAAAACTAACCTCAGGAAGTGTCTTCCGGTGCCTGGCATCCTGGGCAGCTACTTCCTTTCCGAGGTTGTAAAGCTTCTTATCAATCTTTGATCAGGAATTAACGGAATTAGGAAATGTTTCTGCATATAATAAACATATAAAAATTACATCATGAATCCTATTTGCATACCTTTTTTCAGAGATCAATCAACTGAGTACAAGAATTCCTAAATAAAGATAGCAAAGCAACTACTTTAGGGAACAATGGACTTGTTAGGCCTTGTGCTGATTTTCCTGTATCAGACGGATTTCGTAAATGACCATTTGGCATAATATCATTTCCATCATGTCCTTCTGATGCATCAGATTCTTCTTCTAAATGAGAAGGAAGCAACTCATTCACTTAATTTCCGAACAGGGCATCGAATGAAAAGTCACTCTGTAGGATCCAAATTGCTAGTTATGATTACTAAGAAGGAACACTTAATCAGCACACTTGCAATCAACACACTTGCATGAAGATTGTATTTGAGGCATCACTTTGAAATCCTCTATATCCAAAACAAGTGGATAGGAGTCAGCTGATGCCAATTTAGATGCTGGTTTAGAAAATCTACTGGACCTCCTTCCATCTTTACTCTCATTCATCTAATTCACAACCAAACGTGTGAAAAATCAATCGAGTATAAGTTTGAAAATTGGAATTAGTAACTAACAGTTAACCAGTCATTATTAATTTAATCAAGTTCCAAGGGGACAACATCTAGTTCAAGCAACAAAGCATATCAAAGATCGACTATAAGCAGACAATTGAGCATAATAGCATGCAGCATCAAAAGAGAATATCACGTGAACTTTTAAAATGTGTTTTATATATTTCTATGCCTACAGGAGATTGGCATATTCCAACTTGTTCTGTAAGAAAAATTAACCCTCTAAAAAAAATCTTTCCCTGATGGATGTTAGTCATAGTCATTTTACCGATTACACTTGAGGGGTGGCCGGATCTAAACGCAAGCATAAAACTAAAACGCAGCAAAAAAATAAGCACGATACTGTTAGAAAATCCCGTTGCATGTGGAAGATTGGCATAAAGAAGGGGAAAATGAAGAAAAACAAGTTCGAATGAGCTAGAAGAAGTGAATTGCAATGAAACTAGACGGAGCCTTAAAAGTTAGAACTGGACAGCTTCCTCCCTGGAGTTGACAGTTAAATAAATCTGAAAGCTACCTTCCAAATATAGTGTTGAAAAACAGAAGACTACGAATTACCTTGTTGAAGTCGCTATAGCAAAATTGGGAGAAAGAGCTAATGAATTCGGAGGATCACTTTACAATTCTTATCGAACCTTAAACTGTTCTCCGTTTTGTGATCAATCCAATGAAGAGGCATCATCGCTTCTCCAAAAAAACAACAGCAAAGCAAAAGAGGAAAAAATCTAA
>CAVNYN010225690.1:0-13908 GCA_963692815.1 Nyctanthes arbor-tristis | reverse complement strand
CTTATTACTAACCTTCCATCTCTTAAGACCTGTCCTGCGAATTAACTGAGGCAGCTCAGTGGATACGTCCATAAGCTCAATAGATCCTCCACATCTCCGCAAGACCTAATGGGAATAATTAGGGGCCCATGAATATAACTAGGTAGACAAGAAATTGATGCAAATGCATATGACTCAAACACGGAAAGGCACAAGCAACTCCAAATGAGGGAGAGAAGAATATGATAGCTAGAGAATCAGTTGTACTCTATTAGAGCATTAGCCAGACCCCACTTGATAGTTTGACCACAGATTCCCGAGAAAGAAGGTAATAAAATTAACAGAAAGCAAGCTTTTCATTAATACAAGTAGATGAAAATTGACGTAGAAAATAAGAGTGTCTGTTTTTCATTATTTGGGCAAAATTATGGGGAAATTACAATTAGGAGTGAGGTAGAAGAAGTGGTGGAGATGCGGTTGTAATTGAGTAATAGTCAAATCAAGGGGTAGAGATTGTGTCTGTTTGATTCTCATTATCAAGTCAAATTATGCAGAAATTATAATGAGAAAAAAAAATGAGTGGTGGAGATCTTGTGAAGACTTAAAATGTGAGGTTGTAATTGAATAGTTGTCAAATCATTAAGAGGCGGAATTATAATTTGAATTTCAAAATCAGAATCAATCAAAATGACAATTTTTGGAGTATCTGGCACAAATAATGAGAAGCTCTGCCAATAAGCACGCGCACATATAGCCAGCCACCATCTGATAATATGATTGGATAGATTTGTAAAGAGATGAGATGATAAGATCGACAGAAAGCAAGCTTCAATATATTAAATCAATGTAATGAAAGCATATGAAGAATGGTGGTGTGTTCTTTATGTATAAATTATTAACCTGAAAGCTTTTAAGTTAAGTTAAAAAGGAAGGTGCCGATCATCATTCAGAGTCTTGGACAAATGGTAACATGTATCCATTTATGTGAGCATATGGAACACACTACACACCAATATGCATGAAGGGGTGATGTAAAGGCAAAGAAATTGGACTCCTTGAGCAACTTACCTCTGCAACCACAGCTTCATTCTCAACCGGATTCATTGAACAAGTTGAATATATCATTCTCCCACCAACTTTAAGCAACGATAAACCTATGTGATTGTACTTAATTAGTGCTCTCCTTGGTATAAATGACATTTTCAGTACAGATAATAATAATTTGCCTAAAAGGATAAAGGTAACTTGTGCATTCTTCTTCAATAAAAAGTTACTCCCTCCGCTAATACAACCAAAATACATAATAAAGAGCAACTATGAAACCAGGATGATTTTTTTTTTCCTCCATAAGAAAGTGAGAACTCGTGTCATTTTATTCGAAAAAAATCAATCACCAACAAATAAGCATTATATGTTTCATTAAAAATAAAACTTGTAAAGTGAACAATTTCTGAACCAACATCTTTCACATGCCCTTCACGTTCACAAGAACAATTCTTTGACAAGGGAACAAAGTTCAGTGGAGATGTACATCATTATTCCCAATCCCAGCCATCTCAAACCTTCTTTTCATCTGAACTTCCAATATTGTAGCCATCAAGTTTTGAAAATTTTCTTTTTCACCTATTCGGTCCTTAATAATTACATTATGTTGTGTCTGCATTGCAATGAACTAATAAAGATTCATGTCTTGGACCAATCTTGATCTCAATGTATACGGATTGAATTTTGCAATGAAAACATAATTATTTTATCCAGTATGGTAAAAATATGTTGTATATAACCAAAACTGCAGAAAAAATAAGAAAACTAATATGAGCATCATGCAAGTTTAAGAGCTAAAACATGAGAAAGTTATATACAATTTACTATAACTTGGGTAGAAAATGGGTATCCTATAAGTATATTTGAAATATAGGTAAACTTTGTAAGAGAATGCAAATCAGTATAAGCTTCAAACATGACAAGCTGAATTGTTTACTTAGAGTTTGTTTGAGAGAAATTTTTGGTTAGGAAGAAGTAAGTTTTTTAAGAATTTGTGATTAAAAGTAGGAAAACTTATTGGCAGCTCAAAAATAATTTTATCTTGAGAATATATGGTCCAAAATGAGTTCTGGGGAAAGCTAATGTTTGAAAGATCATTCCTAAGCTCTTAGTTATTGAGGGCAAATCAGATATACGTTAATGTCTCATATAAAAGATAAGATATGGTCAATAAAACTTGGGAAGACCAAAGGAAAACGTACCCCGCATTGCTATCTGAACTTGGAGACCATGGAGGCCATTGCCATTTCCGGCATTCCTGTGAACAGGGGAACATGAAGATAAGACATTATAATATATTACTTAACAATTGACGGGGAAAAAAGGGAATTGAATAGAAAGCAAAAGAAACATGGAAAAAAAGGTTACCACTTCCTCCAGATATCAGGAGCTTTGCGTAAAGTTCCATCACCACTACACGGAACATCACACAAGACCCGATCAAATTGTAGCTGACTGATACCAGGTTCCTTGTTATTTCCAGTCTCAGAATTATTTATATGATTCCTATGTAAATGACAGCTGGGAAAATGTTGGGCTTCATGATTTGTGACTATCAAGTTGGCAGTGCACATTCTTTTTGTTTGATGAATAAGAAGATTACACCGTTGGACATCCAGATCATTTGCTATTACCTAAAACATCAGCAGACTTTTAAAGCACATAAAAAGAAAAGATAGATGCAAAGAATATGAGTCATGAAATATTAAATATGGGACTAGCTAATTTTAAATGTATCACATTGACAAGAAATTAAACGAGAGAGAGGGGGGAGAGAGAGAGAGAGCAGTAACAGTACTATTCCACTTGGTAGGTTTCCCAGTTCATTCGACTGGTGTATCATCTCAAGTAACTGAAATGTTTTTGAACCTGGAGCTGCACACACTGCAATAAGGAAAGGAAATATTAGAATATATGAGTAAATAATTCATTCAGGGGGAATTACTAATGAATTTTCTGAAAGTTCAAGGAGGTAGCAGGTAGGCAATTAGCCAATTACTATCCAAAAGAAACAAAATCTAAATATAGATATGAATTTGTAGATGTAGCTCACTATCAAGAACAACATGGTGCGGTTGCACATCCAGGAACAATGGAGGAACCTAAATAAAAAAAGAATGAAAGATTTCCTCAGAGCTGTATAAAGCAATCCAACTGAACAAGAGAGGAATAAGATGTAAAATTGACCAACCATGCTGACAGCTTCCTGTCTTGTAATATTTCCAATTTCATTTTCTAGCTTCAAGAACTCATGGAACCTGTGGTTTATTACAACCATGAATAGTTAAAAGAACCATGAATAATTTACAAGATCATGGTATCGCAGACATGGTGGGATGATTGTTGATTAGTAAGGTTCAACAGAAAAATCTTATGCAAGCCAGTCATGGATATCACATACTTGTACAGATAAACAACATTATTATCAACTGTGTCATTGATAGGAAGTCTAGTGTATCACAAACTTATATACAAGAGGTCTTATTATCCAATGTAGTATCTAGCAGATAAAAAGCATCCTATTGTGAGCACCAGATCTAGAGCTGTCCCACAAAAATCTATGATAAATTATACACAACCATACACAAGTTTGATATAACATCTATACTGCTTCAGTCAGGTTTACTGCTTCAGTCAGGTTCCATATATAAGGATTAAGGAAGACATGTAATGCAGTCTCCAAATCAAAATAACATATCATATGAACTAAAATGCAAGTAAACCGTAATGATGTTAAATACAGTTGAAGATAATCCCCCTTTTTCTCTAGTATCCAATTCTAGAACTTAACTAAAAATATTTAAACGAACTGGTTAGGAGTGGGCATCGGTTCGGGTGGTTCGGTTTTTAGACCAAACCGCCACCTAACCGACCAAATCGGTTGTCCAAAATTGTAAACCGCCACCGAACCATGGCTGACTTAAACCGGCAACAACCGAACCGCCTTTGGTTCGGTCAGTTCAAGATTACTTCCGATCTCAAAACCTTTTCCAAGGACCTCTTTCTTAAACCCCAAAAAATTGAATAAAAATTTGAATAACTTAAAGGGCACGGTGGACCCATTGACAATAATGCTTGCCAACCCATCTTTGACCTAACACTTCTTTCACGTACACTGTCATTTTTATAATTAGCAGCCACCAGCTCTCCTCCATTCATTTCGATGTGGGACCTTTGGAGTGTTAAATCACGCCTTCAAACTTGACAGTGGAGCGGACATGTGAAACCAGAAAGCATGAGGAGATTTCGTCTATCCTTCTTCTTCCAACAAGGGCTTCTTCTTCCATTATTTGTGATTTGGCAAAGCAATTTCTAATTCTTCATCTAGGCTTTAATGCCGCTGCTTCTTCTTTCCTTCTTCTGCACTTCTTCTTCATCTATGATTTGGGGTTTCATTTGTTTCTTTTGATTTGTGTTGTGGGTGTGTGGATGCATCTTTGTTTGTTGCTCCTCTATGTAGATCTACAATTTTTGAGCTCAAATCAAAAGAAAACTAGAAAAAGATTTGATTTTTGCACTTCAAAGTTTTGAGTTTTTACAAGGAAAAACTCAGTATACAGGCCGCGCAGCCAACTTCTGTACTGTTCACGGTCGGTTTATGGTCGGGTGTTTTCTTCCCGGTTCGGTTCCAGTAGATCGAAGACAAAAACCGCTATCCAAACCGAACTGCATTTTCTTAGTATGAAAACTGACCGAACCGGTCTGATAACATTGCCGAACCGGTGGTTCCGGTTCGGTCCGGTCAGTTGAGTCGGTCGGTCCGGTTTTCTCGGTCAAAATGCCCACTCCTAAAACTGGTTATTTTATTTTTGACAAAAACCAAGAGATTTTATACAATCTTGTTACCAATTGTACAAATATACATCACGTTTGCAGGTACAGTCGCTAGGATTACACACAATAACCATAATAACCCCCTCCATATGCTTTAAATACATAAAGTTAACTGACATGAATAACTCCCCCACTCCATGGTAAATGGTACTTGGTTTCTAACATGTTTTATTTTGGTTAGCCAAGAATATGATGGGTTTCCTTTCTCCTGTTTATTTAAATACATAATTTAATAATTTCTTTTTCAATTTTCTTTCCAATTAAAATATATAGAAAAAGGTCCCATTTTTTACATCCTTTTGTGATTTTTTTTATTTATTATTATTATTATTATTATTATTTTTGCGAATAATGCTTTCTATCTAGACTAGAAAGTCTCCGGTCTAGTTGGCATTCCTTATTGGATATTGAATATTTCAATGTATTTATGATTATCTACACATCTCTCAATGTAAAAGAGCCAACTCAACTAAAAACCAGTCTTAATAAATAGCACAACTCCTTTTTTGCTTATGGGATAAATTTAAAGAGAAAAGCTCTAACATGCTCTACGTTTACAAAACTTGATGGTTTTACGAAAATGCTCATGTTGTTTGTCTATTACATAAAGTGACACAATAGACAGCATCATGTTGTGTGACATAATGCAGAACTAAGGGATGGAACAAATGTATTACTCACCTCTCAAGCGTTTGGTTCTTCCTCAGCTGATTCCTGGAAAAATTGGAATGCCAAGCAAGATTATTGGGATACCAGGGTAATGGTTTTATTGCCTCCACTTCAATCCCATCATTATCCTGAACAAATTTAATGAAAGAAATTTAGTTCATACTGAAGATTCTCCTGAAATTGCTGATAGCACCTATGTCATTTGAAACTGAATATAAAATATAAACTAATACAATTGAGGTACCTCAGCCTGGAGAGTTATACTGAAGTCATTTTCCAGCAGCGACCGAATATCCATATAAAACTGACTACTACAATATTCAACAAACAGAGAGTGAATAATGTCACATCACAGCAATTATAGATCTCCAAACTGTAAAATAGTTAAAATATCAACACAATCCCATCAAAGAAGGGGTTAGGTAAATGACCTATAATATAAAAAATGTTGACAAGCATCAAAATTAAGTTAGTCTCAAATGAAAGTGTGATTATTTGAATCATTGAATAAGTTTTCTATGTCTCACGTAATCGATAATGGAAATTAATGCATCATAATGTTGGACATGCTATATATTCTCCGGAAATGGCCTAAACATGCACACACATTATCACGACGCTTGTTTTCCCACTAAGACAAAGGTATGGATAAACAAACAAGGGATTCTTTGTATGGGATCTTTATCTAGGGAAAAGAAATTTTTATATGGCAGTCTAAATTGCTCAATAAATGAAGGGTACGTCATAATTCTCCGCCCAACTTTACTGTTAGGTTACTTTATCCATGACCTGTACATGCAGTGGAGCTCTTCCCACATATGAAAGCATTGTTGGGTAGAGACTCTAATCGTCCCATAATCTTTGCAGAACAAGGTCTAAAAGAGAGATGAAAAAAAGAGAGAAGAAAACTCTAATAGGAGGAAAATATACTTGTGTTTTGGGACCTCTGAATTCAAATATAAATTTTACGTAAAATTGAAATCCTAGTTTCCCTTTAAAAGTGGTTAGGAATCAGAATTCATGGAATCTTCAAGTACATCATTAAGGTATCAGATTAACAAAGACAATCTTTCAGGTATATATAACATAATCTGAAATCAAAGAAACTCTGGAGAAATCAGTGTCACTGTAGAGCATGAATGTTAGTAAACGGAGAGGTTATTGAAAGTTGCTGGAGGGTGTTGAGCTGGGATTTTGCATAAACATGCTTAGTCAAGTTGCCAAGAATGGTTTTAATATTTTCTTAGTTTTTACGTTAATCCTTAAATTGACAGTGTTTAGAATCTTAGATTACTCTAGTGACTTGACTAACTCTGTAAAACCATGGTTCAAGAGTTGCATCCCTGATGTATGACTTGAGGATCTAAACAATCATCTTACCAAAAATAAAACCCGGTATTGCAAGTTTTTAGTTTTTTGGATATTGGAGTATTCTAGCGCTGGACTCTATTTCAACAGTGGATTTAACTCTAGAGAAGAAGATTTGGACTTGAGTTGAAGAAAGTTCTAGGACTGTAACTACTGATATGGACTTATACCTTATTGCGTTAAACATGATTTTGACTTGAAACCTCAAGATTTTGACTTGAAACCTCAAGAAGAATCAAATGTGCATGTTCGCTTTTAGGGAGGAATGGATGGAGGAGGGGAGAACGCCAAAAATTCGCAATGCCTTCATTCCTCTTCTTACGATTGCAATCTTTCCACAAGAATGGCTTGACTATTAAGGATTTTGAGTTATTTTGTATTCTATCATGGATGGTGAAAATGAAATGCTTTTATACTAAATTTCCTATTATCCACAGGATTGTTTTCCAAAAACCAAATAAATAAAGTCCAAAATGTTCCTCACTCTTTATTTTCTCCAAGCTCCAACCCAAGACAGGAAGAAGAACTAATTTTCTTCACTCTCCAGAACAACCAGGCAGGGAAAAATTTTACCTTCCTTTTCTTTTCTTTTCCCCCACTTCTTTTCTTGTCTTTCCAGTTTCAGAATGAAAAAAGAAAGATTAGAACAACACAGGTTATTTAGAATAAGACCACTTAAATGTTTTTTGTATTAAGATGATTGTACTGAACCAGTCATCTGCGAAAGATTTCCTTTTGGACCCACTTGTTTCATTTCCTAGTAAACCATAGATATCTATTTGTCCTGTTATCTAGTTAAGTGCATTAAACTATTTTCTTCTTTCTTTTGTAATGTTTGCCAGGCTCTATCATATATGATAAGTTTGTAAAAGATACTTCTGGATAAAGCAAGTAGTTGATAATACATCCTCCTATCAGCAAACTTCTTCAACTTCTAAATTGCAATGCTAACAAAGTGCATGGAATTATAGTTAATGAGAAGCATCTGAGTGCAATCCAATGCACTGGAATCTGTGGAGCACATTCCTGTTCTTCTTGTGACGATTAAGACTAACCATTAGTCTACATATTCTATGTAAAACTAATTTACAAGTCACAGACATTTTCTTAAAAAGATACCGCCAAAAGCAAACATCTCAGAGTTCTATTACTATATCTCTATCATTTCAGGAAAAGGCATTCAAGCATATTCTGAACGACTTAATCTATAAAAAAAATGAAAAGCAAAAATACTCGAAATCAGATAGCAGCTACATCTGTGTTTACAAACCTGGAATTGATTCTGAAAGCAGCAGGCAGCGGCTTCCTAAGATACTCGATAAAATTATCCCACTCTTCCGGAGAAACAATTCCTTCCTCCTGAACCATAACAAGTTTCAAAGCCAAATAAAAACTCATGATAGTTATATGTAAAAACACCGATATATAGTCCCATTTTTTCTTCCTTACTTTGTAGTATTCATCAAAACCCGTGTTTTGTGTAGAAAAAGGTTGCCAAGCGCGATCTATGTTAACTTTGCTACCGTTGGTATCATCCTGTGGAGTGTTGCTCAAATTTTCAGGATTTTGAGAATCGTCCGATTTGGGGCGTTTCCAAACATTTTCTCTGCTCTGGCGGAAGTGCTTCCTCTGAGTACGAGACCTCCCTCTGCCTCCCATTTTTGCTTTCTTGATTGGCTGCTGGCAGCTGCTTCGTCTTTGTGCAAAAGTGCAGAGACTCTGCGAAGGAGAAAGGGGGGCGAGCGGTTTTTTGAGAGTGCTACGGTCGCGGAAGGCTCGTTTTTCTGTCGTGTGTCCCAATTCAATTTCCTGGCCCAAATGATTAATCTGCCTATCTTTTGCCGGGCCTATTTATGGGTTGCTCGTACGCCCAAATAAGCCCATCGACGCCTATCTTTCCTACTCCTTACTAGTACATATACTAGTGAAACGAAATCCAACCATATTGCAAAAGAAGGAAATGATTTATGAAGGGTATTGGATATTTGGAGATGAGGACGGATAGACATTAATCTGTGTTGTCTTTTTTTTTTTTTTTAAACTCGTAGAAGAGAAAACCTCCTTTAAGGTCGGTGATTAGACCCCGTAAAGGGTTATTTTATATTACAACTTGCAACTAGTATTACTCATTGTGTCTAGTATACTATTTCAATGATGAATCAAATAGGATCTAGAGGAGAGCAATAGTAGTGAGAAAGACTAATCTTGTTGGAAAAATTAGAGGAATTGAAGGAAAAGGGACACACATAATTTTGGGGGATGAGGAGGAGAAGAACTCTGTATCGTCGTAATAAAAATACCAATAGTTCAATATTTTCGCCCCAATTGAATGAGGCGGATTTTATTGAGATTCATATTGTTGTTTTATATTAGTCGATTTGTCACATATAAAGACAAATATCCCACTTCTATCTACAAAAATTTCTCTAAAGAAAATCTTGAACATAAACATGGGCAGATCTGGCTACCCCTGTTTTTGGGGAAAAAAGTTATGTACCGTTTAGGGGTCACACTTTTCAGCTACCCTTCGACTATCTTTTAGTGCGCCAATAAACATAAACATGTATCAAACTCCAGCTTCTTTATCTATCATTGTCAATTCCATATCAAATCTGAAAAGTGTGTCCAATATTGCTTCAGGCACTCAAAAACAATCCAAAAAGTGAACTTTGACCTTAATAAAGCAAATGATGCACTAATATCAGTTTGCTGATTTTAAATTTTCTTTTTGGTGAAAGTGGGAGAATTCAACAGGAAAAAGATATATGGTGATAAAAGAACCAACGAAATGCACAAAAATTGGATGATACAAAAAAGTTTCCTCCCATTAAAATGGATAAACGAAGATCAATGGAGACACTCACAAAGCTCAAATGATTCGCATCACTGTTTAATAAAATATCACTGATAATGATAATTTTAAATAAAACTCGTGTTGACTCCACAGAAAATTGGGCATTCTCTTTCGTCTCAGGAGGTGGCAACTTGAACATTAACTTACAAACAACTTTTAACTTCAGAAGTTATCCTTAAGATATTTTGCAGCTTAATTTTTTTTGTTTTCTTACTCTGTTTAAAATTTAATTGAGTGTTCAAGTGTACCACCTTTCGTCAAAGTAATTTTGCAATTCAGTGTGTTGGCCAACTAGCACGAGATTTTGAAGTTGAACACTCAATATATCAATCTCTAAAATTGTAATTTTTGCAAGACGTTCAATGCACTGACAAAATCTGTTTTGGGCATAGATCTATAAAGGACCTCTGTACTGTTGGCCAAGAATATTTCCTAGCACAGGAATTTTTCTGACTTCTGATGGGGACCACCTTTCCTTAGGCATATATCTAGACAGCCAACCAACTTGCCCAATTGTTAAACCCAACAATTTTGATGCTTTCTTCCCCAAAAAAAAAAAATTCAATTTTGATGCTAAAGGGAAAAAAATACAATAAGTTTGTGTCATATTTTCCATTGTGCTGTGCCTAATGCTATGTTTATCTAAAGGCAAGAGAGATGTCATAACAATTAACAAGGATCATTTTAGAATTTAATTGCAAAGGGACTTTATTTTCTCTATTTGCATGACATATTTAATAAATAGTCTTTTAAGACAAACCCATCTCTATTAAAAGAAAAATAAGCTCTCTTACAAGTAAAGCTCAGGTTATTGCTTATATGCCGACAATAATGAGAAAATCCCGAGTCCCTTTTGCTTTCTTATTATGGTGCAAATTCATAATGAACCGCAACTAAATATGAACAATGGATGAAGCATTAAAAGCTAGGTGTCTAGACCTGAAAGAAACGTGTAACACATGATTTGACTAGTTTAAATAATGAACTATATAAAAACAAGTGAAATTAAGAAAAAGTGTGCTAAACTATTAAAAAACATTATGGACGTTATCATCAGAATTTATTAACTAGTAATATTATTTATTATGTAAATTAAAGACTTCTCTAATATGGCATTTTTTATTTAAAAAATGAGTAAGTATACTTTATACATTTATGAAAATGCTACTTATAAGGAGTACTTTACAAAATCTTTTAGAAGATAAGGTGATTTTGCCATTTGATTAGTATGTATTGTGTGATTGAAAAACATGTAAGGTAGTGAATTTATCTATTTTGTAAAACCTTCCCAGCAAATAACAGGACTAGTAAATAAATATATATGGAAAACTCATAGTTTCAATTTTTGATAAATATATCAATAAGGCCCAGTTGTAATCAAAGTTGGTCCAGATTCTTGAAAATCCAGGCTACAATACGACAAAGTGAGGTGCAGACTATTGGCCATTGCCAATTGCCCTGTTTTTGCCACAGTTCAGATAAAAATCTCTATAAATTTCCGGCGCCCCCTTGCAGTGAACATGTTTCCCCATTCTCACATTCAAACAACGTCTGGTATATAAAGGCTCGCTGGAAGAACCACCTCCTTTGGACCATTTCAGTGAAAATCCAAGATATACTAACCAAACCTGTACCCGTAATGTCTGCCACCGTTTTACTGCCCATCCTCCTCCTTAATTTGGCCATTGCCGCCGCACCACCACCACCACCACTCCGGCCACATTTTTACGCCGAAACTTGCCCGGAAGCCGAGTGTCTGGTCCGGGATGTGATGAAGAGGAACATGGCTAGGGAACCCAGAAGTGGTGCATCTGTCATGCGCTTGCAGTTCCATGATTGCTTTGTTGATGTAAACACAACTGTGGGATTTATTAGCTTTTCTTAGTTCAATCAAGATTTTGATTCAGATTTTCTTGGATTTCGTAGGGTTGTGATGGTTCCTTGTTGCTGGATGACACACCAAACATGCTGGGAGAAAAACTCTCTCTGTCGAATATAAATTCATTGAGGTCATATGAAGTTGTCGATGAAATCAAGGAAACCTTAGAAAGGGCCTGTCCTGGTGTGGTCTCTTGCGCTGACATACTAATTATGGCTGCAAGAGATGCTGTTGCTCTGGTAAGCATTTTTACCTTCTTCACTCTGCACTTTGAACACTAACTTGCCCATAAATTATCTTATCATCATGAAAATAAAAAAAAAGTTGGGTGAAGAACACAACAGCAATGGAAGTAATAATTATCTAGAATCAATTTTGGAGAAGCAAGAATTACATGGGTATTTTTCTTTCATGAACCAGAGCGGAGGACCGAATTGGGACGTGAAATTAGGAAGGCAAGATAGCTTAACAGCAAGCCAGAAACATTCGGACGACATAATGCCAAGCCCAAGAGCCAATGCCAGTTACCTGATTGATCTCTTCGGCAAATTCAATCTTTCTACCAAAGATTTAGTAGCTCTTTCTGGGTCTCACTCCATTGGCAAAGCAAGGTGCTTTTCTATTGTTTTTCGACTCTATAATCAGTCTGGCACGGGAAGACCCGACCCTGCTATCGAGCCAATATTCAGAGAAAAGTTGGATATGCTTTGTCCACTGGGAGGAGATGGGAATGTAACAGGGAACTTGGATGCAACGCCTGAGAGATTCGATAACCAGTACTTTAAGGACTTGGTGAATGGGAGAGGATTTCTGAATTCTGATCAAACATTGTTTACATACCCCCAGACCCGGGACTATGTGAAGCTGTTCAGTGAACATCAGAGTGAATTTTTCAAGGCCTTCGTTGAAGGGATGATTAAATTAGGTGATATAAAATCCAGTCAGCCCGGTGAAATTAGACAGAACTGCAAGGCAGTTAATCGCCCGCATTGAACTGACGAGAAGTTACTGCCTGCTATTAAGAATCGAAGTCCTTTTAAATAGAAAGTAAAACTCATCTTCATCGCCATATGTGATGTTTGAATTATTGATCAATCGTTACTACAGTTTTTTGACAGAAATATTAAACAATGGTTATATAGTCACATTATGTATAGTAATGAGCTAAAGTTCCTATAAAAACTTCCAGATCAAGTTGTAGATCAATTAACCCAATACTGCATATGCCTCTCTGCCTTTACAGAATGCGAGTGTAGCCGATTAATGGGCGCTTGTCCCCCTTCCCTTCCATAATGTGTTGTAAACTATGAATATCGAATCAAGGAATCACTGAAGGAAACAAATTCTAAGCTCAGACAGCTAAACAACCCCATAAAAGGGTCAAAAATCAAAATAACAATAATGGAATCAGAAAACTCTGATATAAATCAGTGATAAAGATGATATCTCCAGTGTCGTAAACTTGTGACAGTAAGAAAATAGTCTGCACAGTTTGCAATTTAGGTGTTTCCCTAACTGAAACCAAAATTGTCTCAACATGAAATCGCAACAAGCAAAGACATCCACTACCGGAAACTAGGACTAGGATTGCATTCCGAGTCAAGAACAAGGCAGCAATACATGGGATTGGCAGCTGAGGGTATATATCTTTGCTTGACCAGGTTCTTGCTGATGCCTCTCCCTCAGGGAGAAGTGGGTGCAGCTTTGGCAGCAGAGAGTCTAGATCTCTTCTTCGCCAAACTCTCACTACGCCTCTCCCTTTGTTCCTTCAATCTACTAGCAAGAAGCTTTTGGTATTCAGCTGCCTCAGACTTGGCCTTGGCAATTCTCTTCTTCTTCTCAGCAATTCTAGCTCTCTTCCTCTGCAAAGTCAAAGGAGTTACCAGCCTCTGAATCTTAGGAGCTTTGCTGACATTCTTACCTGTAATCATAAAATAACACCAAGTGGATCAGACGGAATATTTAATATCCCCATCCAAGTAATAATTCAATAACATCTTAGATGCAAATAGTTTCCCTTTTTCTTCAATCTTCTCCAGTCATGACTTCTAGTGTAGCAAAGTACTCAGATATTATAGCTGAACTCACCTGTTTTGGTGGTGAATGTTCGGCGATATGTGTTGACATACTTCCGAACATCATCTTCCTTGGAAAGGTTGAAGAGTTTGCGGATCTTAGAAGCTCTCTTTGGACCTCTCATCCTAGGCTTCTCAATATCAGTCAGTCCAGGCAGATCATTGTCACCCTTTTTCACAATTACCAGGTTAAGAACAGAGAGATC
>CAVNYN010225686.1:0-15016 GCA_963692815.1 Nyctanthes arbor-tristis | reverse complement strand
AAAAAAATAGTCCGTATATATAAAACTATGAAATTATAAAATCGGATATAGTAAAATTGATTAAAATGTAATATGCAGATAGAATTCTGAAATAAAAATATTAAATTAATATATAAATAGAGTCCCAAAATGAAAATATTAAATCTAATATGTAGATAGAGTTTTGAAATAAAAATATTAAATTAATATGTAGATAGAGTCCCAAAATAAAAATATTAAATTAATTGATTAAAATGAAAAACATAAGAATAAAAAAAGTACAATAAATGAACCAATAATTTTTTTATTAATTCTTATTTTTTATTTTCTTTAAAGACAGTAAAACCTGATAATATAATCTATATTAGTTTTACACACATACATTTATGGACTACTATATTTAACGTTCGTGCGTCTCACAGATATATTATGCTGAGAAAGTAAAATATAATATATTAGGAGAACATAAAATCATAAAATTATACAATCGGACATAGTAAAATTGATTAAAATGTAATATGTAGATAGAGTTCTGAAATAAAAATATTGAATTAATATATAGATAAAGTCTCAAAATAAAAACATTAAATATAATATGCAGATGGAGTTCTGAAATAAAAATATTAAATTCATTGATTAAAAAGAAAAATATAACAATAAAGAAAAGTATAATAATAATAATAGAATAATGACATCATTAATTGGTTTTTTAAAGGAGCCAGACATTGAGCGGGAAAATCATTTTTAATTGAGCCCACAATCAATTGAGTCAGACAAACTGTTGATTAATATATATATATATATATATATGACAAAATTGAAGTATTTCTCCAACTACTTTCTAAATTTGGAGGTGGGACATGTAGTTAGATAGGTGTAATCTGTGGTAAAAAAATTATTATATTTTTAATTTGTAATTATTTTTAAATTTTATTTGTTATTATTACTAAAAGAGTAAGATATAAATATCTTTTATTATTTATTTTTTGAGGGAATTATTATTATTTTTTGGTATAAAGATCATTCTAATGAAATTTAGTAGATATTTTTGGACAAAAATTGTATGTAGAAACCTTATGTGGGAATTTATAAACTGTTAGTTTTATGACATTGAAAAAAATAGAATATGAGACTCAATTGCTACAAAATGTAAAGTTGCATATTATATGGGAAATTTACTTTAATTATCATATGCAATTTTTTTTGGGCATTTATCATATGCATTTTTTATTACATTTATATTGTTAATACTTTTAGATAATTCTTTTAATATACAAAGTGTTATGTTAACACGAATAGTTTGACATAATATTATCAAAAAATTCATTCATAAAGTATCCGTCCCAATGAAAAATTTTGGCATGATATAGTTTGACATATCATGATTATTGGGTTCAGATAATATATTGAAAATTTATAATAATTTTATTATTACATAATATTAAGTAATTTTTCCCGTGCAACACATAGGTGAAAATCTAGTTAATAAATGAAAGAATATAATAGAGAAATAATGGTAAAACTTACTTTTCTAATACTATTAAATAAACTTTTCTTAATCTATGTGAAAAAGGAATAGGATTGGTTTTCTTTTCCTTTAAGAATTAGGTTTTTATTTTTACGGTATATAAAGGTTTCATCTTTTAAGCCCCAATTTTGTTTTTTCTTCCCTTTTTCATCTTTTAAGCCATGAAGTCTCTGAGAGAAGTTAAGAATGGAAACAGCAACAAGGAAGCAAAAGAACATGATCACGATCAACCCATAATTAATAATGATCGCTTAGGTTGTTTACCACATGAAATTTCAGTCGACATACTTTCTCCATCGAATCTATTATCGTATCCTGCAGGTACGTTTGTCGATCATGGTACCTCTTGTCTTACGATCCACACCTCTTTTCTTTGCTCATGTCTCAGAATCAAGGACGAATACGCCTCTTTTTCACAAGATTTCCTAATAAAAACGACGAGATTCACTTTGTTCAACTTTCTGATCATGATGGCAATGGCGAAACAGGTCGTGTTATCAAAATCAAAGCACCAGTTCCTTCACTCGGGTCGGTGATCGCCTCATGCAATGGTCTTTTGTGCTTGTTCTCATTCAGTCTTGGGTTATGCATATACAATCCTTTCACAAGACAGTATAAATTCCCAGCGAAGCCCCAGAAATTTGCTCTTCCCCGTATGCATATGGATTCGGATGCCATCCAATTACTAGAGAGTACAAACTAGTGACAATAACTTATTCAATGGGTTTTGTGTATGAGAAAATAATATCAGATGTTCAAGTATATAATGTGAGTAGGAATGCATGGAAAAGGATATTAGTGGATAATAATTTTCGTCACCTAATATATTGTTCTTCATCTCGAGGGGTTTTGCTAGGTGGAAGACTTCACTGGATAAGCAAAACGTGGTCGTGCATTTCTTTTGCTGGTATTGTTTCTTTTGATCTTTCAGACGATTCATTTGGAAAGGTCCCGAAGCCAGAGATGATTGAAATAAATTGGAGGAGATATAATTATCAACTAGCTGTTTTAGGGGATTGTTTGACCTTTTACGTTCAAAAACAGCTGTTTGATGACTATTGGGATGACGATCCCCAGCAGCGCATGTGTATAATATGGGTAATGAAAGAATATGGAGCGCAAAAGTCTTGGGTAAAGCATTATGCTGTTGATCAACATCAATTGACGAAATTGATTCCAGGCTTCCCAGGATTTAGTGATGATATTACGGTTATATGCCTTGTTAAGAATGGGGAATTGTTATTGGTATATAGGCAACTACTGTTTTCTTATAATCCAAGGAGTAGAATATTGTGCAAGATAGTCGCGCTTACTTTGGATCCAGAAAGCGTTGTGGTTGACTTTGACCCGAGTGTTGTATCATAGGATTCTATCGCTATATATATTTATAAAAGATTGAATTGTCATGCTCCTTCTAGTGGCTGTTATACAAGTTGTTCAATGTGACTTCCATTTACTGGTTTTAAGACATTAATTAATGGTTCTTGCTCTGATATATTTTGATTATGTCTGATACAAGTTATGTTGATAGAGCACCTCGTGGGATTACCCAAAATAAAATAATATATATGTAATAAAATAAAAACTAATAATAATAATAATGACTGCAGCAACTTAGGTATCATCATTCCATGTAATCATTCAAAACTTTACTTTTCTGATAATCATCATGCCCCTAATTAAATAGTAACTATATAAGCACATTATCCTTCTTGATGCACATTTTCCTATATATATGCATTATTATATATAATTTATACTATTGGCTAAAGAATTTATTATTATAGATATTGATAAACAAGGAACCACATTGAATAAAATCTTTATGCTCTTTGTGAAACTTGCCCTATATTTAGTCACTCTGTCAACGGGGTGTTTTATATATGATTTCCTCCCTTGAAATTAGGGCGCCCAAACACACAAATATATATATAAAATAATCCATGTTCTGATATGCAAAATATTTGCCGGAATTTCATTAATTTTTCTTTTCCCTCTCTTATAATTAGCCATGAATTTTCTGAGAGAAAACAAAAATGGGAACCACAGCACGGAAGAAAAAGAACATGATCATGATCATCAGCGCAAAAATGGCTTAGATTGTTTACCACAAGAAACTACAGTCAACATTCTTTCTCGACTGCCCTTCCAATCTGTCATCGAATCTTGCAGGTTGGTTTGTCGATCATGGAACCTCTTGTGTCACGATCCACACCTCTTTTCTTTGCTCATCTCTCGGAATCAAGGACGATTACGCCTCTTTTTCAGAAGTTCTCCCATTCAAAACAACGAGCTTCTCTTTATTCTACTTTCTGATCATGGCAATATTGAAACTGATCATGTCATTAAAACCAAAATGCCCATCCCTTTTTTCCAAATAATCGCCTCATGCAACGGCCTTTTGTGCTTGTCATAATCTGATCTTGGGATAAGCATACACAATCCTTTTACAAAGCACTATAATGTCCTACACAAGGCCCTCGATTTTGCTCGTCCACCTGACGCATATGGATTGGGATGCCATCCAATTACTCGAGAGTACAAACTCGTCAGAATCGTTAATTCAAAAAACTATGCATACTCAATGACGACCAGAGATCAGACGTTCAAGTGTATAATATGAATACTAATGCATGGAAAAGGATATCGGATAACTTGTCCGATAGACTAAACCTAATATACACTTCGTGTCGAGGAGGAGTTTTGTTAGGTGGGAGACTTCATTGGATAAGAAAATCTTGGAGGCATTTTTCTTCTGTTGGTATTATTTCTTTTGATCTTGCGGATGATTCATTTGGGGAGGTCCCTGAGCCCGAGATTAGAACAGATAGGGCAAGATTTAGCTATTAACTTGCTGTTTTAGGGGATTGTCTGTCCTTTTACGTCCAACGGGTTAAGGAAGGTAGGGCCGACTACACGTGTGTTCATATCTGGGTGATGAAAGATTATGGAGTACAAAAGTCTTGGGTAATGCGGTATGTTCTTGATCGACGTGTACTGCCAAAATTGAATCAAGAATGTCATCAAGGCCCGAGATTTCTTTGGGTTATATTCCTTCTTAAGATTGGGAATGTGTTATTGCAAGATAGGAGACAAAAGGTATTGTTTTCTTATAATCCAAAGGATGGAACGTGTAAGATTATGATACTTGGGAAAGTACCAACTGTCTATCCTGATAGCGTTGTAGTTGATTATGATCTTAGATTTTAAAAAAACTATTATAAAATTGTAATACATAAAAGAGGCTCACATGCGAACAAAAAAGGTAAGATCTATATAAAAAGATGCATGTGTAGCTGAAATATAAAGAAGGATTATTGAGATAAGTAAAAGTTTTTTTTTTTGGTGGAAAATATGTAGTTTGTATTGATTTGATAAATTTAATTATTTATGTAATTATGTAAAACTCCCAAGGACAAGCTCCACTTGAGAATAAAAATGTCAATCTTAATCCTTTCAAAAAATATGTCAATCTTAAAAGGTTAAGGATGAAGCTTAAAAGAATCCGAAAGTTAGAGGGTAGATAGCGCCAATTAGCCCAAGAATTTCCTCTAAATTCTGGAGGAAAAATCTATTCAGAGGGAGACAGGAGATTGAGATGGCTTCTTCGGCTACATCTGCTAGCCCTCTAATTCTTCACTACGCTTCTTCTCCTTCTTCTTCTCCTTCTTCATATCCTCCCATTTCAGTTACTTGCTACTCTAATTCAGTTTGTTTCTGTAGAAATAATATACCCAAAAACCTTAATTCCAACACACATTCGAGCTACAGATACACCAAGAAATTCCCTTCAGTGCTTAGCAAGAAATGGGGCCCCGGCTTAATTTGCAGGGCTGCAGAGTACAAATTCCCAGACCCTATTCCTGAATTTGCTGATGCTGTAAGTACTGTCTGTTTATACGCAAAGATTGCACATTTTAAGTAGAAAAATAAGCTGTATTATACCGTCCACAATACAGTTAATAGTCTTACGGCCCTTGTATATGGGTGTTCGTTTAGTTGACTGAAACGCTTTCCTGACATGTTGGTAGAATAATCAATTTGAGGTGATGCGTTTAGGAGGCTGAGATAGAATATGCAAAACAAACTAAAATATTTTCTACTATACGGCCTATTTGTTGTTTCTATGGACATGGATGGGTGCTTATTCAATTGAAGAAAGCTCCTTTTTTTTTTAAACTTATTTCATAATCAGTCTGATGTTCTTGATTTAGGAAACTGAGAAATTCAGGACCCATTTACTTAAGAAGCTCGCCAAGAAAGACATGTTTGGAGAATCGGTTGAAGAAGTGGTGGGAATATGTACTGAGGTACTGATGCCATCCTTCTGATTTTTTGACTTCTGTTATTCTCTATTTGTGTTGGAATATTCTCATTAATGTTGAGATTTCTGATTATTAACAATCCATGCATACAATATCAAACTAGTAAGTGGTTTAATTTTTGAAACGTGTGATAAACTTTTCTGGTGGTGTTGGCCACTTGCCAATTGGATAACAATTATAGAGAGAGCTGGCCATTTTTTTTTTTTGGGTCTAACAAGAAGCAGAGTTAGGATTTGTGTAAATAGTTAAAGGGAGTTGTTAAATATTCTTGTAGTTTTGGTTCTTAAGGCTATTTAATTGTTTTTGTTGCTAGCGGCTGTTTATTGTATAATAATATGGTTGCAACTTGTCCAAGTCTAACAAGAAGCGGAGTTAGGATTTGGTTAAAACAAGTTGTTAGGTATTCTTGTAATTTAGGTTCTACTGTTTAGTCGTTTTCCTTGCTAGCGGCTGTTTATTGTACAATATGGTTTCAACTTGTTCAATGTGACCACATTTTGCTGGTTTCTATTTCCTCGGTTTTCCAGAAATTAACTGTTCTTGCCCTGATATTTAGATTACATCTGAAAATCATGCCATTAGATAGCAACTATCTTGATGATTCCAGTCATCAATTGTTGAAGCACATTGTCCTTCTAGTTCAACCTGCACATATGAGATTCTCCATGCATGGGTTGTATTGGAGGTGGAAAAAGGAAGACTATTCAAGAGAAAAATCAGTTGAAACTCATCTATTCATCTTCATCCCCTGTGGATTGAAATGCTAAACTCCACCCTGATTTAGGTGTAATATTTTATTGAATTTGCCAATCTTTTTTCCTATATGCGTTATACCTTAGACTATTGGCTAAAGAATTTATGAATAAACAAAGAATCACATTGAGTAACTTCTTTTTGCTATGTTGAGGCAATTCAAGTTTCAGTGGTTGCGCCAGTAAACTGCAGGCATTCAAATATGGTTGTATGCTCTTTTGCTTTCTTGAAGGTCAAAAATATTAACATGCTCTTTTGCATTTTTACTCTCTGCATCATATACTTATTGTTCTTTTTTTAATCAAAATCCACATGTTTGCTTAATTAGGAGGGCTCTTAAATGCCTACAAATGTATTATATAATTGTAAGGTGCCCCCAGGAAAAGTAAAAAAAGAGAAGAAGATGGTGCCTTCAGACTTACGTGATGGGAGAAGTTGATTGGAAGCATATGCCTGCGTCGGAAAATGTTGGGGTTCATTTTATCAAGATTTCCTTTTAATCTGTTTAGGCGTGTTAACCTTAAAATTTTTGCACTTCTGTTCTCCTTCGATGACCAATTAAGAACTGTTCAATATATGCTTTCTTGATGTCACTTCTTTATTGCTATATATATGCTGACTTTTCCTACTTGATGTATATTTTCAACAGATCTTCAGTGATTTCTTGCATTCTGAGTATGGTGGTCCTGGAACACTCTTGGTCATTCCTTTCATAGATATGGCTGATACCCTAAACGAAAGAGGTTTGCCTGGCGGTCCTCAGGCAGCACGAGCAGCTGTTAAATGGGCTCAAGATCATGTCGACAAGGATTGGAAAGAGTGGACTAGTAGCTAGGATTATTTAGCCTGCAATTTTCAAGATACATACCACGCCATTAATCTGTCCGGGACTATACGAACACACACCTAGCAGCCTGAATTTCTGTTGGAGTGATGAAAAGTGACAGGTGCTTAAGCACATAAATTTTTGCTTCTATGGCAGTTGAGAATTGTGAGACAAAGCTTTCAGTTGAGGATGTTAGATTAGATACTTGTTCTCGTTGTGTAATAGAAAAATTGGTTGATTATAATGTGGATAAGCAATACACTATTTATCATCCCATGTTAATGTTATTGTAGCAGCCACTTTAGAAACTACTTTTTTACTTAAAAATATTTCTATGTTCCATATGTATTAGATAACATGGTATAATGGACAAAATTTTAGCATTTGGTTGTTGAAAAAGAAAAAAAACAAGGCCGCGGGGAAAGGAGAGGGGCGGAGATTTCCCCTAAACCATTGATGTATAATCATCCAAATTTCAATTGAGTTTTACAGACAGTAAACAACGCTACAGGGAAAGACCAATGTGTAATAATATCCAACTCTAACCCGGCTGGATAAATGGCTGGACTTGTTCCATTTAAAAGCCCAACTTGAACAAAATTATATGCTCCAAACTGTAACAATGTCAATGATACTCCACGCATAACAATGGAAGGTAAAATATATGAATTTTACAAGAAAAAACCGGGCAAGAACCTAAATGGACGAACTCAGATTGAAACCCGCAAAAATTCTTGACAGCACTGCTTTGCAGTCTCTCTATAGCCATCTGTGTTCTCCCCGCAGCTATTCATCAATTATGTCCTCCTGGACTTGACCTTCTGCAGTATCAGACAGCGAGAAGCAAATTTATGTTATGTTACTAAGAAAGTCTCGTTAAGCTTGAAAATGAGAAAGAAGTTACTTTTATTTCCAAAATGCTCAGATAAGTTAAATCTTTTCTTTCAACTTACTGATATTACTTCCTCTGCATATGCGTCTTAATTTACTATAAGAAGTTCCTTATGTTTAATCTTGATAAATTAAAGACTACCTTTACTTTGTAACCAAACCTTCCTAGCTTAGCCAAACATGATCAAATTCACAGCTGTGTAAGGGAGAAACTATTACCAGCAAGAACTGCAGCTAAGTTTGCCTGAGCATCCGCCTCAGAATTTAATTCCTCCCAGAAGACAAAATAAATATGTTAACAACATGGAACATATTAAAAAATAGCCATGAGAAAAACCAAGTATGTCCATCATGGACTAATCGAGATCGTCATGTGAACGGCCAAGTGTTACACATCTAAGCTTAACCGCAGCACATGACTGATCTCAAATGAAAGAAACCTGTCCTTCAATTTTTTTGCTTCCTCATACCAGCTAGAGATGTTTTTGTGTCTTACCCTCCATAGACCCTGAATCTGTTCAGAGAAACATCCTCATACGCAAAGTTCACAAAGGAAAACGAAAGAAATATGAATTATTATGACATGACAACGACAGAAGTGTTGTAACTTATGAGACTGGTCATATCCAGTTATAAGTGAAATTGATGTCTACCAAATACTCTCTCTATTGTAAGCTAAAATGGATCATGTCAAACAGCTGAACTGCACCAAGTAACAGAAAATATGCAACAGAAGCCAAAAATACATTGATAATTGATCTTATCTGCTTTCACATACACCAACTAGAGCAGATACCTGCATGCAAACAAGCTTTGAATCTCCCCGAACTTGAATGCTAGTAAACCCTTTTGCAAGTGCATATTTCAAACCCAAAATCATGGCTCGATACTCGGCAACATTATTGGTTGCTTTACCTAAACCTTCGCGCAACCTACAAATCTAACAAGTAAAAAGGTTAAGAATATATATAATGTATCAGCAGAAAAAACATGTACAGACCCTCATGGAGATAACGTTTACCAAAATCCCATCATCAGATCGTAGTACAGCTCCTGCTCCAGCCATCCCAGGATTTCCTTTTGAGGCACCATCAAACTCAAGAGTACAAGATCTCTGTTAATTATTACCAGGATCAGACTTGTAGCAAATCATGTCATCCACACGTCTCTTTCTGTTCTTATAGTATAATTCTGAGTAATCTCTATAGCACCACTGGTGCTCAACACTATATTACATAGCATTAAATGATAAATTAAATTAAGTGGGGCACTTATTTATGTATTTAATTCAACTTATCATTTAATAGCACATAAATTTGCCACCTAGACTGGTGCCAAGCACCACTAGTGCTACATAGCATTATTCACAATTCCACAGACCGTTTGGTTTCGCCAGTAATTTATATTAAATAATTTAATGCCACTCAGCTCCTAAAAGTACAAGTTGTCACTCGTCAACCAGTATACACATGAAAGCATTTATGTTGATGATTACTCCCTAGAACAACAGTGGACCACTCGCTTGAGATGATCGAGTGTGGTTGAACTCAAAAGCAAATCAAAGCTGACGTGCTTTGTTAAGAGATCACTTAAGTCCTCTGTTTGTCCAACAGATTTTTCAGTGTTATGTTGCACGTCCATGTACAACATGCATGCACATACACGTCCAGTGGTATATTTTTCCTAATATATACTCTGGACGATCTAAAATGACAGAAATTGAGTTGAGTTAGAGTTGACTATGAAGACTCATCTGATCAGCATGCAGCATGCCACGTGGTAGTCAATTAAAAAGATACAAATCACATAATCACCCGAAGCTTCTTTCAGATATGAAAATCTTTGGTACAGCCAATTCAAACTTTTATTTAATTGAAAGAAGTTTTGGGGGAAAAATAAAATAAGAATTAAGAAGAATAGTACCTCTTGGCTCTGGTATGTACATGCTGATGCTCGCAATATTGGTAGTCATATCCTCTTCATTATGTATTTTTAAGTTTTTATATTTCAGGTAGCAGATTTATTCTTCATTCTCAATGCTCATCGTTATAATATATATTTCGTCAATTCATTTTTTAAGTATAATTTGGTACACATTTTTCAGCTGGAAGCAAATATATGCTGTACAAGTTTCAACACATTGAGTGAATCGGATAGCAGAACTAGATAATAACACTGACTTACGCCGTAATCAGACTTCTGAGATTCCTGTAACCTCTCTTTTGTTGTAGGATCGCTTGATGTTTCACCTCTAGAAGATGAAGGTTGCTGTAAGAAAAATGAGATGTTTACAGATCATGAAATGCTAGAAGTAAACAGATCATGAAATGCTAGAAGTAAACACATGTAAACCAAAAACTGCAGTAGTCCAGATGGTCACTGTCCTTGTCTCTTTTATGCCCTCCTGAACAGAACAATATTGTCAATTTCAAAGCTTGCAAGGTAAAATTGGCTTATTCCACCATGTGCGCTATCAAGAGTTTAAATAGGATTTTGAGTTTGTCCCCTGACAACTACAGAACTTCACTAACACTAATCCCCAAACAAAGAAGAGCAAATCTCATTAATTACACAAAGCCAAGTAATAATATAACTACAAGAGTGAACAAAATATTATGTATTAATTCCGCAAAAGCAAGGGCAATTTAGACAGTAAATGTATTTTTCTCGAATCTAGATTCTTGTGATGTTCCATTGACAATTCTGTAATGAAGCAACTAGAAGTAGAAGCACAATTGTCAGGATTCCTAAAGATACCAGAGAACTGCACAAATCTACATTTTATTGATTAGATGCATAAAAGACCCAAGAGAAGTCAAGGGAGCATTGAAACTAATTTTGAAAATTTTTGAATTGATAGACTGCATTAGGGAAAGGCCAACCGAAAATGTGATATTATCTTACCTGAAAAGGGCATGGTATGAGAGTGCCAAAAATTTCCTCGGTTAGATCAGACGCTCTGATGGAATAAAGAGCATTCTTAAGCCCACAAGCCATGAGATATTTCTCAGTATCCTTGGGCAAGGAGTAGCCTTTATACACACTAACAGGAGGATCACATATCTGTAAGAATAAGTAAAATGAAAATAACTTGATTAATTCTTAGCAACCGCACAACTTCTTAATGAGAAAACTCTATTGTTAAACCATCCCCCGACCCACAAAAAAAAAAAAACAAAAAAAAACAAAAACAAAAGTGAATCTGTTAATAGACAGATCACAACAGCCCAGTTAACAAATAATGCATATGATAAGAGATTCTTGAAATGATACAACTGTTTTGAATAGGTCAACAAAAGAGTTCAAACCAGCCCCAATCCACCACCAGTATTAAAAAAATAAATAAATAAAAATAAAAAAATAAAAAAGAGTCAAGTAATACATTAAAAAAGGCCAAAAAAAAGGCACACTTCTAAGCCCTAGGGGCTTCCCTAGTCTTGCGATCTGTACTACTAATTGCAGACAATTGGCAGTGTCGATATGTTGAATGAGGAAATTGGGTTTATAATACAAAGTATAAAAAAATCTTAATCCGAAATCACTCAACAACAATCTCCCTCGTATCTTATAGTGACAGTAATAATATTGTTGAAATTTTCTGAAAATGTAAAAGTTTGTATGTAAAAATTAATTCATAAATCATAATATAGCCTGTGGCTCCCTTTTTGAAGAAGTGAATGCTAGCTTCACATGGAATGTAACATACGCGAAAACCTCGGCGCCTCAACGAACTTTGCATATTTTACAGATATATATGTCTTAAGATTTCTTCTTTTTCATTTCGTGTTCAGTTTGACCCACTGGGAGGCAGATATTAGTTAAAGGATCCACAAATTCTAATGTGAATGCCATGCACTTGAAAAGAGAAATCAACAGCCGGTTGAAAAGCTTCCCAGCAATATGCATATTGGGTACCATATGAGCTCAGAAATATTATTACTGTACTATATGCTATGAGCTCAGTGCATAACTATAAACCCAGAAAAACAGTACTCATGTAGGAAAAAGGAACAAAGAGGGAAAAGGAGGAAATCAAGTGTTCAAAGTTAGAGAACAGTGGTTACCGAAGATCCAACTTGAGCCTGACAATCACTAAAGCTCTTGTAAAGACCTACAAGATCCCCTTTCCGTATGACAAAAAACGCTTCCTTGTCATCCTTCATCAATGGTTTAGGACCAGAGTTTCCTTTACTAGAACTAGAACTACAACTACCTTTACCACGCCTTTTAGTTGAATAGCATTGTACCGCAAACCTTGTTAATATAAATTCCAAATTTAATGTTCTAATACCAGCATATTGAAATCTTGTTCTCCATTGAGGAGGATAAAATCGATAAACTGGACTCTTCACGACAAATGTTCTCGTCCTTGATAGTATTGCTGAAGAACACGAGTGTAACAGACTGTTCATTCCAGAGCCCTTTCCCTCCAATTCCCAGATCTTCTGAAATGAAAATTTTATCATTCACTCGTCACAACAAAAAAAGAAACAAGGAAAAGAATAAACAGCATTACTTTCTAGTCAACAATTCATTGTCATTTCAAATGGTTGAATGCTCTAGTTAGTTTAGAAGATAAACAAAAATATCAGACTAAGGTTAAAAGTGAAAACTTCAGCCTCGTTAGGGAGGTTTCAACCTTAAAACTTCCCAATATTATTGATATCTATCTGCCATTCCTTTATTATATTCAATTTCCAGAAAATTGGAAAAGGAGAATACGAAAATAAGCAGAAGAACTTTATATGCTTAGCTATGTTTATTCATATTGTTTCTAACTCAAAATTTGAAAATGTATCAATTACATTTAAATAAAATTTACATTTTCTTCCCTTTATTCCAAGATTTCGTGATCAACAATCGAAACACATAACTTCAGAACCTTACATGAGCGCTAAAAGACAAACATCCACAGGACCAAGAAATATAAAGGGGGGGAAAAGATAAGTTTATGCTGGCATTGAACATACCGTAAGAATATGTAATGAAACTTGCGCAGATTACAAACCCCTCTTGAGTTTCTATGTCTCTGTTATTGCATTCTAGATGTTTGTGTCCAAGCCTCTGAGAGAAGGATTGCACATCAGTGTTTGTTTTCAGGGGTAAACCATCCTTGAAGAAATCCCAAATTCCAAATCTCTCTCTGCGCTCTCATCCCTTGGGTATTATGAAACCGGTTTCAATTTAACAATTATTAAATAAAAAAAGGGTCAACGGTCTTTGACCGAATTTCCGGGTTCTCAAACTCGGACCAGACCAAACCGTTCCATCCGGTCCAGTTCAACCGGTCCCCATTTTTTGACACACCTCATGCACCATAATTCCAACCCTTACAAAATAAAGTAATTTTACCATATTATATCTTTATAGTATTTTTCTTCCATTAGGTATCTATAATATAATATAGGGGACTAAAAGGATAATATCACTCTTTTTCGTCAAGTATTTTTTCGAAGTTTTTTTTTTTTACAAATAGTATTTCTCCAGTTCGTTATAACATTATGATTTATGGGTGTCTTTGGCATTTGACAACCATTTGTAAACATTCGCTATGACATTTACACCTCTTTTTTTTAATTATTATTAGTATTATTTCTCTTCTTTATAGACTATAGTGTTGAAAAATTGTGAGATTTTTTGTTTTTTTCCTTTTTGGTGAAGAGAAAGGGAATTTATTCAGTAATAGAATCGATCAAGAGTACATTGAATATATAAAATTAGGAGATGATTTTACCAAAAGACTACTAAAAATTTTCGAATATTTTTCGAACTCCCAACAAATCTACTAAAGCACAGCCAAAGCCACCCATTTTTTTAAAAGTAAGAAAAAGTCCCAATAAATTACAACCTCCAAACCTAGTTACTAAGAAGTACGAAATCCCATCACTTCTATGACAATGACTTGTCTCATAAATTTAATAAACTATATGACCTTCAAGCAACCGCACCTTTATTAATTATTATTATAATTACAAAATTTTTAAGGGTTGAACGGTTGATAGTACAATTGGAGCACTGAAAGTCGGAATCATGCAAATCATCCATTTCGAAGCTGTTAATGAATTTGAATGGTGAAGTAACAAATTTTGGGCGAACGCCTGCCTACAGATGAATTTCCCTATGATAATACTTGAAAAGTGAATTCGACGGAAACAAAATTAGTACACTGTTTAGCATTGAAAATAAATTATAATACAGATTATATCATACAATAACTTTTTTCCCTAGATAATTCTTAAAAATTGTAAACTTAATATATATATATATATATATGCAAAAAGGGTACCGATTAGCTTTATTCTTCTACAGCCAGAGTTGCATTTGCTCTATACTTGGAGAAAACGTCCTTAAGCACTGCTTTCTCTCTGATTTTTAACCTGTATATACCAAAGTAACGTTAGAAACTAAATCTTAATATCATCAGAATTTTGGCTATAGAGATTACGAAGCTACCTATTGGCAGATCCTAGAGTTTGTAGCTTCGGAATCTTGTCCGTCTTTCTCTTTGACGCTACCTTGTCATTCACTTTCGGTTTTCTTTCCTTCTTTGAGGACGGTTGGATTGCTGCAGATTCTGAGTGGCTCGAAGTTTCAAAATTTTCATGGCTAACCTCCCATTCTGCCGATAGGTACCTGTCATCCTCATCATCAAATTCACTAGAGAAATTTCCGTCTGAAAATGCTAACAAATTGTCATTTGTGTCTACATCAGAA
>CAVNYN010225673.1:0-33695 GCA_963692815.1 Nyctanthes arbor-tristis | reverse complement strand
AAAGGCAAAAGTGATCAATTTCCTATAGCGAAGAATAATCCAGAGTAGTATTGCGTACTGAATGATACTAGAGCGTCCACATTAAAAAAAAAAAAAAAAGAAAAAGAATTGCCACGTTGATACAGAACAATAGAGGTGAAACAACTGATACCGACCATTAACTTTAACGTGTTTTTGCCACAATGGGGACGAGTAGAGAAAAAAAATAAAAATAAAATAAAAGAAAAAAACTCACCTCCCTACAAACAGGTATTGGCTTCAAAAACACTAGGAATAGCCCGCTTCCCATTTTTCCTAATTGACTGTTTCCGTTTCGAGGAAGCACTTTGACGCCTTTTACGACCTCTTCCTGATCGTGATCTGCTCTGCGCACATTTTGCTACCATTATGAAACCACCCCACTGACCTAAACGAAGAAAACGAACAAACTAGAACCACCGATCTACAATAATAATATATAACACACCAAGGAACCCAAAAGCAGCAGAATTCCACAATTGGAAGAAGATGAAATAATTGCAATTCCTATACAGTAATCAAATGCTATTGTTAACTCTGGAATCAGATAGGTCAAAAAAATTAATAATAAAATCATAAAGAAATTAAGCATAAGCCTCCAAAAATAACTGAAATGTAGTTATTTTCGAGTACGCAACCTCTGAATTTCAAAAGCCAAGAAACACGGCTATAGGGAAACCATTAATTTTTTTAAAAAACTGATACTTTAGAATTGGTTATATTTAATATATAAATACGACAAAAGAATAATTAAAAGAAAATTATTTATAAAACATCCTGTAAAAGTACAACCCTCAAGTGTAAATTTGCAATATATGTACAACTGCAGTATTTGTCCAATAATGTTCAAAAATACAGTACACAGTCTAATTTCCTCGAAAATGTATTTACGAAAATAGAAATCTAAGCCCGTACAGCTTTGCCTCTTTTTCATTTTCACCGTTAACACTGAATACTCCACGGATCCACTCCCGGCGAAAGGTAAATAATTCAACTATTTCTCATTTACTTTTTCTTAATTTTCATGAAAATTAGTTGATTTTTCTGTGATTCAAATCTGTCGCAAGCAAATGTAGGAAATATTTCAATTGATTTTCCTTTTATTTTTTCTTTAATTTCCCCAAAAAATCTCAGGGAAAGAAAAGATATACCTTTGATTCCTTTCTGAAGGATTTCTTGTCGTTTTTTCTTTTCTTTTTTTTTTTCTTTTTCTTTGGACGGATCGAGTACGTTGACTTTTATCAACACCTTTTTTGCACTCCTTTGTCCCAAATGATGGAGATTTTTGTGGATTTTTTGCATTTCAATGTCAAAACACGCGGTGTTTGTTAGATGAGACCTCTGATTATATTTTAGGAGATGAGACTTATTTAATTAGGTTTCAGTGACACTTGTAATTATTTTTAAGCTACAGGCTTATGAGTATTGTTAAGAACACAAATATTTCAAACGATTAACTAGTTTCATAACTTTAAAGTATATGATACAAATGGAATGTTAAAATCTAAAATGTCAAATATTCCAAATATTTATTTTCTTCTCAAAATAATCAAAATATTGTTAAGGAATTCTGTTACGTAAATGAATAAAAAGCAGCCAATTGCCTCTTTTAATTGTGCTAAAATGACAGTGATGGTAGATACAAGAGTAGGTCGTCAAGGAAATTTTCTCTCACGCATGTTGACACTCAAATGTCCTACATAGCTGTATAGAACATATATTCCTTGTAATGTGTATAAGTGCAGTCACACGGTCACCATTATGACAATTGTATGACTGTTAGAAAATTATGATCCAAAGACGAAAGTAGCAGGGAGAGAGAAAGGATATGCAATTCAACAAATAGAACTTCTGATTGGCCTTTGCAAGTAAAAGGCTCGAGTGATTGTTCCATTCCCTCCGGAGAGTTACCAAGCAGCAGTAATGTCTCACGGCAACAGGTTCTTGTTCAGGAACGGCATCATATCATCTTCACCGGGCACCCCTCCAGTCACAACTTTACTCGAAGCCCACCCAGGTACTTCTACTACGAGAATTCTTAAAATATTCGATCCTAGATGAATTCAGTTATAATGTTAAATTGGTAATACTAATGAACTTTCAGGTGCATATACGACGACTCGTACTCATAACAATGGCTCTCAACTCTTGTTCTGGGCTAAACATTTGACCAGATTATCCAATTCTGCGAAAATATTATTAAGCGCCAGCCCTAAACTTCTGTTTGAAAATGTGGAAAAGCCTGGGGTTTCCTTTTTGGGATCTTTGACGCATTCAGTGCAATGGGATTCTGTGATTGAGGTTTTAGTTAATGATTCGATGAGAAATGCCATGCCCACTGTGTTGAAAGAGAGGAAGCGTGGGAGGAGTTGGCAATTACGGTGCTTGTCAGTGGGAATTTGGATAATTTGAGTGATTTTCGGGGTGATATCAATGAAGAAAGTATATATGAGTTTCTGGACGTGTATTTGCATGTTGGTGGGTATGTTCCGCCAGTTTTTGGAGTTCAAGGAAATGGGGAGCGTTTAGCTGTCGTGGGGCGCGGAAGGGATGTTGCTAATGCAAAGTATTCGGATTGGGTGCGGTAATTTTGGACTACTCTTTATTTCTGCATTTCATTTTTATTATAGCAAATCTACTGATACAGGTAGGCTTGTTACTTGGATTCAGTTGCTGGATATAATGTAAATGTTAAAATAATAATAACGAGAAAATTTGGTATGTTTTATGTTCACAGAGCAATTTTGATTGAGTTGAGTATAATTGAGCAGTTTTTAGATTTGGAGAATCTTTGATTTAATTTTCATAGGTAGGTTAAGGAAGTCTTTGGAGAAGCTGAGGCCACCTTCCGTTACTGAGCTTTTGTTGTCAAACGATGGTGATCAAATTTTGGAAGGCTGCCTGTCCAACTTCTTTGTTGTTTGTCTGAAGGTGAGAGGCAAATTCTGCTTTATGGTTATAAACAGACTTCTTGCCAGCCTGTGCTACAAATTTGTGTGCTGTTTTCTGTCTTTTGATAAAACGAGGATGAGGAACAAGTCTTTGTTGGAGCATCAAATTTGTACCTGTAAAATTCATATGGAGATTACACCGCCGTTATGATTTATCACTTATGAATGCCATAAATCTAAGAAGAAGGGAAGGGAAATAGAAGTCTTTAGTAATATGATCATTTATCGTTAGCGCTAGAACTCAACATGCCCATACTCTTTGGTTTGATCATTATATTGAGTTGCTTTACTCTATTAATTAATGGGATGCCTTCATAAGTAATTTACATACGCAGTACCATTGAAATAGAATTGTGTTCAGGAGACTTCTAAGATCCTTTTTGCTCATAATTTGATCAATCTCAAATTAAAGTGTGCTGCAAGAGGAAATATAGACTTAAAAGAAAAATTTTGGAACCTTGTGGCCCATTCTTCTTTTGATTTCTTCAATATTGTCACTATGGTAATATTGCGTGTGTTTTCTTGATTGGTTTATTGGATTCCAATTGTAATATTGCCCTTCTGCATTTCCACATAGTAATTGACTAATGAAGACCCAACTTTATTTTTGCACCAAGACGTAAATATTTGTTTGATCAAACATTTTATTGGAAATATATCTTTTTGAAGTTTGAATTACATTGCTTTTTGCCTCTGAGTCATGTCAATGCTTACTTTAACATTTAAAGCTCCATAAAATCTTATTTTCAGGACATTGATGAAGACAATAATCCTGCTGAGCAGAATGGTTTACAAACATTTAGATTTGTTGAGATTCAGACGGCTCCTGTTGGTGATGGCGTTCTTCCTGGAGTCATACGCCAAGTAATCAGTGAGTAAGTTAATTTAGCTCAGCTGGTAATCCTCAACCAAGACTGGGCGCAGTCAGTGTGTAATCCACTGTCCCAAGTCTCTCTATATCTAACATTAGAAAAGGGTGCTCCCCACATCCCTCTTCCTCTTTTTACTACTCCCTCCGCTCCATAAAGATAATCCAATAGTTATTTTCACACAGATTAAGAAATGATAGTTAATATAGTTGAAGAATTAAATTTTACATGTATTTTTCCATATATACCTTTATGTCTCATTAATTGTTTGAAAATACTTTCAATGCATAGGTAGTTGATGTGAAGTAATAACAAATACATTAATTAGGGGCATATATGGAAATGAAAAATTAAAGACATGTTCAATATGGTATGCGGACTATCTTTTTGGGACGGACAAAAATAGTATATTGGACTATCTTTGTGGGACGGAGGGAGTATATAATAAAGGGTTTGTCAAGGCACGGTACATGGATGTAATATCGAGCATAGCAAGGCCTGGTAGTATGTGTCTGTTGGTTGTGGCTTGGGGAGGTGGGCCTTTAATGTGCTATTGAATTTTGACAGCTCTACCCCCGCGAAAAGGAAAGAAGAAATATGAAAATGCATCTAAATGCTTACCTCATGTTTTAAGAGAATATTTCAGAGAGCACACCTGTGATCAATCATCAAGCTTTCCATATTTACAATTTAATGTTTGTGCAGCATTTGCTTGAAAATTGGAATTCCTTTTCGAGAAGTTGCACCATCATGGTCACAGCGTGATTTATGGGTGGAAGCATTCATCACAAGTCAGTCACTACCTCCAATAGCATTCTCATTTGATCTGTTGAACACAATCTAGTAAAACTGCAAAAACTGGGGCTTTTTGTATGAATATTTAGAGGTTTAATCTTGAATATTTAGAGGTTTAATCTCATCGACATGACTCTTATTACCAAAGAGTTTGTATTCCCTCTTCCCAGCTTCCTTTTTATGCTTGTGAGATAGAGTATCTACCTTGAATGCTAGGCCCATGTTTGCAAATCAATTCTATTTTTAAATAAAAATTAGTTAAACTAATCACATCCACATATTTATAGGCCCCACATGTACTGCACAAATCTCCACCATTCAACCTCACTCATTCTCTCTCATTTCTCATTAAAACACATTAAAATGAGTTTACAAACGGGCTCTTATGTACTATTAATCTCAAAGGGGAAAAAGTAACGGTAATATAATAAAATTTCTGGCATACCATACTGCCAAATGAGGTAACTGAGTTGAATCTAGAAATAGAATAACATCTGAGATAATCAGACTTTTAGTCCATGTCATATCAAGGTTATTCCATGGATTGATTTTGGTATTTTATGTGGGTGATCTAAACTTCCTTTCTATTACCCCATTTTCCTCGTGGAAAATAGTATCTCTTGTGTGTGATTATTTTGATGGGATTTTTAAGTCAAGATCTATTGCAGATAGTCTTAGGGGGCTCCAGCATGTTGATGCGATTGAAGCTCCGAATTTGTGCGAATCAGTGGAATCAAAAACATGGGAGGAGATAACATGGATTGAGAAGCGATTTGACGTGCGTGATCTTCTAATGGTAGAAGGTAGAACAATATTTGGGGTTTGAGCTGCTGAGAGTTAACTTTTCTGGTTACTTCTTGTTTGGATATCAGGATGCCCCTGGAAGGATCACATCAATCATCCAGGTACATGGATAGCTTGCCTCTATCTTACATATTACTGTTTGACAGTGTTGCAGTTTTTGTAGAATAGTATGGCTCGTAAATTGTTTCATTTGATCACTGAACTTCATTTTGTTTCAAGTTTGTTATGTATACAAAATATTGTTACAATGTGTGCGATGATATACCAATTGATGGAAAGATTCTGTAATCTAGTTAAATTCCAATTGGACTGCCAAATCAACGTTTCTTCTTCAAAATTCAAGTCCAATGATTAACTTTGACAAAAATGAACTTCAGTTATGATGATGAATCTTTGCATTTTTTCTTCTTCATTTTCAATTATTATGATCAAATGCAATCTGGGATGTGAAACCAGCTAAGAAATCTTGTTAGATTTTAACACCTCCATTTTCCCACCTAATGTTCAATCCATCCTGCCAAACATGCTCTTTGTGTTTCGTGATTCACTGGAAAGGTGTCGGGACTATTGACTTTGAATTTGTTTATTCTTTATTGTTCTTGGGGACAAATTTTTCTTCGTCAAATTATGCAATCCTGAAGGTATGTTTGGTGATGTGGACTAGGTCTATATTGGATTAAGAAAGAAAACGGAACTAATTTATTATTGCAGGGAGAGATCTTGAAACGAGCAGACGTTGAAACGTTTCCAGTTGCTTCACTAAACTTGTAACCTTGTGCATTCAAGTGACTCATCCCTAACTGGAAATGAAGGATGTACAACAAGCAAAAGGCTCTGCGTGCAGTGTTGGCACTTCAACCAAAGTTCATTTAGCCCGTGTATGTTATATACATACTGCTGATCTGTCACATTTCAATCTTCAATGATGATGCTTGGTGGTAGGAAATAGTATGTGGATTTGGAGGATATTGGATGTTGCAGTTAACCATGTAGGGTACCCTTTTTTTCTAATATTGTAATGACGCTTTTAAAACTCTGGTTTACACCATTAGTACCGTTACCATCTTGTTTACCCCATTAGTACTGTTGTTACCAACTTCCCAGAAATACTGTGATATATGCTCCGCAGTTGTATTGTTCAAGGCGTTCGGCATTTGCGGATAGTATTGCTAAATTGGTCTTCGCAGAATGCAGGGGCAGAGCTAACCGTCGATATCGGAGTGTATCGAAAATATAGATTAATACTAATTTGTATGTTAAAATTTTTTTTGTTGCAATTATTTATATAGTCAAAAAATGTTTTTTTCTATCAAAATGGGGGTTTCCAAACAAAAGGTGGCGCAGCCCCGCCGACTCTCCTGGTGGAATGGTTATCACAAATATTTCTTAATTGTACATTAAAAGCAGATGTGAAAATAATGCCCTATGGTAGAAAGTATGGAAAATGATGACCTACACTCTCGGCAGGTGTTAATGTATGTATCGATTAATGAATGAAATAAATCGTTAACTGAATGTGCATGTCTTATTTTATTATTAATGATGATGATGATGATAATGATAAAAGATTGCCCCTTTCAGGGGGAAAAAAGAAAGGAAAGAAAAGATTGCATTTGACGTTTTGAATGTTTTCAAAGAGTGCAATCAGGTCATGAACCTTTTTTCCCCTGGAATGCAGTCCCTAACCTTCTAAAGTTTGTTCACAACGTATATTTAATACCGTTATTTTTGAGATGTAATCCATCAGTTTTTCCTTAGAATATGATTGTAATCCGTAACCTTTAAAATTTGGTGACAGTATATACTTTGACAAGGAAAAAGAAAAAGAATGCATTTGTCATTTTGGATATTTTGAAAAAGGTGAACACTGGTGTGACATTTTGGGTGGGCACCTTTCAATTTTGATAGTCAAAATATTGACATTTGGTCAAATACTAGCACGTGTCGTACTTAGAGAATTATTTTCTTTAATTATACTTTTTGTAACAAAATTTTTTTTTTTTTGAAAAATAATATCATTCATTTCATTTCTAAGTCTACAAAATCGCCAAGCCAAAAAGGCATACAATCACAAAAGGAGAAAGTACAAGAATTTATAAAAGCAAAATTAGGAATAGAGTGGGCAACCATGTTCCTTTCACGAGGGACATGCTTGCACGAGCCACAGCCATTATCTTTCAAAAGCGAGCAAATTTCGCGAAGAAGCAAGGCATGGTGTTGGAACTCAAAGTCAGTTTGGAGGCTAGTAACCAATTGCAGGCAGTTAGATTCAACAAGACCAATCTTGAAGCCATGCTCTTGGGCAGTCTTTAGTCCCATTTTAAGTGCAATAGCTTCTGCAACCATAACTTCAGGACACTCTTCAAGTTTATGTGCATCAGCCCAGAAGACAACACTTTCTTCATTTCGTACCACGGTGCTCACTGTGAAGAGGCATCCACATTAATTTTGAAGGTACCAGCAGGTGGTTTCTCCCAAATTGTTCCAGCAGCGAGGCGCTTGAAATTTGTTGTCTTGAGCGAAGAATGATGCTCAAAGAAAGAGCAATCTGAAGTAAAGCAGAAGGTGATTGTCGGTTGTGACCATGCATTATTTTGTTCCTCTCATTCTATAGTAGGTAGGCCACAGTCACGATGGAACAGAGAACTTGACCTTCACAAGCAGTGGAGATGGTATGGATGGTGTCTTTAGAACAAGTCTAGGTGCGAAATTCTTTAGGTAGGCCCAATTTGTGCCACACTTGGAAGGTAAAGAAGCAAAAAAAGATAGCATGGGCAGTCGTCTCTTGCTTTCCACAACCATCACAAACAGCTTCGGAAATGATTGAACGATAAGCAAGGTTTCCAAAGAAAAATCGCCACCAGAAGAGTTTAATCTTGGGAGGGAGTTGCACCTGCCAGATTTTTTTCCACCATTTTGATGGTGAAGATAGCTCAGGAGTGGAGTGATTAGACAGACCCATAAGGCATCTATAAGCACTTTTGACAGTGTATCTTCCGTGCTGCTCATAGTGCCAAATAATTTTGTCAGGTACCTGAGTATTTCCAATGGGGATAGAAAGAATAGGAACATGATCAACTGGCCAAAAGAACCTGCGAATAATTTGGGAATCCCATGAGCCAGATGGGGAGATAAGGTCAGCTACCTTGTGGATGCCATGAGAGTGAGTAATAGGGTGAAATGAAGGAGATGAAGGGATCCACGGTTGGAGAAAAGGGTTAACTGATTCTCCATTGCCAATCCTCCAACGAATGCCTTTCAAAAGGAGTTCTTTCCCCCAAATAATACTACGCCAGACAAATGAGTCACCATTTTTACAAGAAGCCTCAAGAAAGTTAGAATGAGGAAAGTACTTGCATTTAAGAATTTTGGCCACCAGAGAGTTGGAGTCATTTAAGAGCTTCCATGATTGCTTGGCAACCAAAACTTGATTGAAAGCCTCAAGATCTTTGAATCCTAGTCCTCCAGTTGATTTCGGTTTGCAAAGATGTTCCCATTTGAGCCAACGAACTTTCTTTCTATTAGATTCTCCTCCCCACCAAAACTGAGCAATACCTTGTTGGATGGAGGTTAAAACAGAGCGTGGTATAAGGAAGAGGCTCATGATATAAGTGGGAGTCGCTTGGAGAACAGATTTAACAAGGTCCTCTCTGCCGCCAATTGAAAAGAGTCCCCGTTTCCAGTCTTTGATCCGTTTCTAGACATTAGATTGAAGAAATGCAAAAGCTCGCTTTTTCTGTCTGCCAATAAGAATAGGGAACCCGAGGTACAAACCCCTATCATCTTCAATATGAACTTGAAGGATGCGTTTAATATCATCCCTAATATCACTCCACACATTGGGACTAAAAAAAGATTGATGATTTATCAAAGTTCACTCTTTGTCCTGAGGCCATTTCATATATGCGGAGTAAATCACAGAAAGCCATCGCATCTTCTCTTTTGGCACGCAAAAAAATAAGAGATCATCAGCAAAAAATAGATGGTTAAGTCTAGGATCATTCCTAGCACAAGAAAAGCCCATTAGGGATTTGTCATGTTCAGCCTTAATAAACAAACTAGAGAAAGCTTCAGTACAAAATAAAAATAAATATGGAGAAAGCGGGTAGCCCTGTCGAAGTCCCCTAGTAGGGAGAATATGTGCGTATGTACAGCCATTAACAAGAAGAGAGTAGGAGACGGAAGACATGCATTCATAAATTAGATTGCACCAAGCTAGGCTAAATCCCATCCGTTCCATAATCTTCAAGATGAAAGGCCATTCAACTCGATCAAAAGCCTTGTTCATATCGAGTTTGAGAGACAAAAAACCATTCTGGCCATTGTTACGTCTAGATAGAGAGTGCATGCATTCAAAAGCAATGAGAGCAGTATCTGTGATATGTCGTCCAGAAACAAAAGCACCATGCGTATCAGAAAAAAGGCTAGGCAAGACTTTTTTCAGTCGGTTGGCAATTGTTTTGAAAATGATCTTATATATGACATTACATAAGCTGATAGGCTTTAAATCGGTAACAAAATCAGGTTGCTTCTTCTTAGGAATGAGGATTAGATTTGTGGCATTAAATGAACGAAGAGAGATACCTTCATTAAGGCAATGCAGACAGATTCTGGCCACAATATCTCCAATAAGCTCCCAATGAAGTTGGTAGAATAGTGCATGATATCCATCCGGGCCGGGGGCTGTGTGAGATCCCAACTCCTTGATTGTGGTGTCGGTCTCCTCCTTGGTAAATGCCTTCTCAAGCCAGTGTCTGTCATGCTCACTGAGTTGTTTAGAGATGCCTTGGACTCCCAAATCAAGATTTTCTACACTAGGGTTGGAACTAGTGAAAATATCAGTAAAATAGTTTTGCAACACATGACTGATGTCATCTGGATCAGTTTGCCAGTTGCCATTAGAGTCACGGAGCACTTGGATGTTGTTCTTACATTTTCTGATTGTGTCTTTGGAGTGAAAGTAGCTGGTGTTTCGATCCTTAAGTTGAAGCCAATCAGCGCGCAATCTCTATTTCCAATAATACTCCTCTCGATCAACGAGGGATGCTAGTTGAGATTCGAGTGATCTGATGTGGTCTAAATTGGCCTCGAAATTCTATTGGCATGGAGGAAATTGTTTTCCAAAATGGTGTTGATAGCAGATGTGTAGCCTTCTTCACGAGTCCAAAAAGGTTCAAAGCGAAATGATCTTTGCTTATGTGGCCTGCGATGGAAATGCCATTTTTCATCTGAATGGAGGAGAATAGGCCTGGGATCAGATCCAAGGTAGCGCAAGTGGTAGACTCGTGCAAGTGGAAAGAGTTCCCTACCACTGTTGTTTATCAAAAAGCAATCAAGGCGTTCTTGGATAAAGTGGATTCCTTTCCTTTTGTTATTCCAAGTGAAGTTTGGCCCAGAATAAGCTAAGTCAATTAGAGAACAGTCCATTAGGACATTATGAAAATCCTACATTTGGCTTTCCCTTCTGCAAGAGCCCCCCTCTTTTTCCGACCAATCTAAGATCTCATTAAAGTCACTGCCACAGATCCAACGGAGATCATAGAGAAAGTGAGGCTTACGGAGTAAATCCCATGAAAAGTGACGAGGATCATGTTTAGGATTGCCATAGAAACCCGTGAATCTCCACCTTGTGCCATTGCCTGAAGAAATAAAAGCATCAATATGCCCAAGAGAAAATGATTGGATATCAACAGTAACGTTCTCATTCCACAAAAGAAGCAAACCACCACTTCGGCCAACACAATCAACATGGAAGCTATTATGAAAACCAGTACGATATTTAAAGTTCCAAGCAGCAGAACCAAAAAGTCTAGTTTCATATAGAAAAACAAGATCTGGGGAATTATCGCGAAGTATCCTTCGCGTAGCATCGAACGTGGCGGGATTCCTCGCACCCAGCACGTTCCAACATAAACAAATCATGGTGCTTGGCGGTTTTGTAACAAATTGGGGTGCATTATAAAATCAACTCTCAGAAAAACCTATTTCATGCATTAATTTGTGTCAAATCTATGTCTGCATGTTTGTAATTCAATTCTGATCAACCACCCATCACGGGTGGGGTTACCCCGCCCACGGCTGATGTGGCAGTCCAAGTGGCGCGCTGACTGTGTATTAAAAATACAATTTTGGAATTCAAATATGGGTTCCTCGACAGACAGAACCCATTTCATTCACCCACCCAACCCTAATCCCCTCTCTCACCCACTCTCTGCCCCACCTCCATCTCCAACGACGGACGACGGCGAGCGTCTACCGGCGACGGACGACTGCGAGTCAGCCTCTAAACAGCACGAAAAATAACCTTTATGAATTCACAGAAATTATTTCCCAAAAGATCACACATATAAACACAAAATAATCTCGAATAACAAAAGGTCTATCCCAACAGTTGTTTGATTAAGAGCAGTGAAGGAGACCCCAAAGGCATTCTTGAAGGCTTCTAATGAATATTATCATAATTATTATCAAAAGTATGGCCAAAAACCTTTAAAATAATCCCATAGGAGACAAACAACATATCTTTATATCAAAATTAACAATGAGAGAGAGAGAGAGAGATTACTTCAAAATTGGGAAAGGGGAAAATCAAGACACTCACACCCTTCGCTCGCCGCCTTGGGGTCGCTGGAAATGGAGTGGGGGAAGCGAGATGGTGGGTCAGAGGGGGGAGATGTGTTTGGGAGTGAAATGGCTTCTCTCTTATGCTCGATTCTCATATTTGTGTTTCAATTTTTTTTTAGAAGGTCCACCCAGCACCGAGTCACCACCCACGTCAGTGGTTGGGTGAGCAGGGCTGTACCCTAATTATTCTTTTAAAATTTGTGTCAAATATCTATCAATATATTAATTAAAAGAACTAAGTATCAGTATCTTTTGTAGTGCGTTTTTCTCGCTTCTTTTATTTGGTAAATCTTGCGATAATTTATTTACTTATTTATTTTTTCTTCTATCACAAGAATATGCATAAATAAATCTAGAACTAAGAATAGACATCTGTCTTCAATAGCATAAAATACCATCAAAACGACACAACACTTAATAAGAAACTAAATTATAAAAAAAAAAAAAAACCAAAAGCGAGTTATGCTGCACAAAAGCATAACACGAATCCAGCAGAATAATTCTCAAAAACCAACTGAATAAGTAATAGTAAAAAATAATAAGGATTTGTTTAATGTTTAATGACGATGAAACCATCACTTCTCAATTTTAATTATCTTCTTAAGCTTGGTCAAGGACGATTGGGTTGATGAGGCACCACTATTTGTAGTGGTCTCGCCCTCCAACGACCGCTTTAACGGGACCGTTGACTGACTGAGGTCTTCAAAAGATTCATCCACCTAAAACAAAATGAAGGTTAATTAAATTTCTTAAAACAAATATATGTAAAATATATATATATATATATAAAAGGAAGAATAAAGCAACATACCTTTGAGCGGTTAAGCCATCTTCATAGGCTCTATCAAACAACAAACCAAGGTCGGTATCAGAGTCTGACTCCTATAAACGATAGGAATGAAATGAGAAAACACTCAAACACATGTCCAGCAGGCAGAATAAAATTAAAACAAATATAGATAACAATATATGGGACAACTCATGATTCTCTTCATCTATACATACGTACTTCCGTTTATCGTCCTTGCTCTCTTTAACCTTTGAGACCGAAAACTGTCGGCCATTTTCAGCATTATCCCTCAATTTAGTCTGCACCTTGAACAACAACTGTTTATCCACCAATTCGTGAACTTCTTTCGGACATATAGACCTATATGTGTGGTCCTGTAACACACATTCATGAAAATAAATATTTCAAAGAAAATATTGTCAAAATAACTACTAGAATATATTTTAAAACGTTTACCTGTGTCGAATGTCCACGCATATCATCAACCTTCTTTCCTAACAATTGTGGGCACTCACGATCCCACATCATTACAGTGGCAAATTGCGTGGCATCCTCAATCCTTACTTTTAGCATGTATCGCCAAGTCCCCGAGTCCGAAATGCTTTTACACTTTCGGCAGTAGTATGAGGTCCCCTCGCGAGTAAGTTTTTTTGCAGAGTCATCATTGGTGCACCTAAAATAACACCAATCCCTCTTTGACGGGACAACTGTAATTTTTGCAGATATCCAATATATTCCATCCTATAACAAATCAAATCAATTAAATACAAAATCATTCCATATTATGAGACAACCATAACATCTATCAATGAAATAATGAGTACATATGATGAGTACATATAAAAAAAACTCTCAATACTATTTTTCAGGTATCGCAAATTGCAGGCAACTAATAAGATAAAGTAGACAAACTTTGCTAAAAAAATTAAATCCAAACAGTGGATGCTTCGACTAACTTATTCAATTGGCAATTTACATAAATAGATAAGTGGGTTTCGATAGGCATCTTTCTTTGATATCTAATACAGAGAATTCCAACATATTTAACATTCTAAAGTACGTAATAAAATCACAGAAAACAGAATAATAATCCAAGTCTTCATAACATTGTCCCACCTGCACACTACCATCATCGCAATAGGCATTATGTGAGAACAAATTTTCAACTTCTCCGAACTTACAGAGTATCTATTAAGGTTTAAGAGCAGAGTGCACATTCAATATTCAATACGTTATGGTGGGCACCCAAAAAAAAAAAAAAGATCAAATACAAAAATATCATCATCTTATGACGAGCCCGAATGTTTGCGAGCCGAGCTCAAATGTTAGCGAGCCGAGCCGAGACATTCCTACATAACTCTACTTTGCTCCGTGAGCATGCTTCAACTCCTGACTCGCTTGGCCAATATCTTGTGTTCATTCATCTACAAGGTTAGAGAAAAGGAAATGAGAGTGAGTACAAAATACTCAGTGAATAACAAAATATCTTAATTCACCTGAAAAAATGCATTTTCAGGTAAATAATGGAATGCACAAAGCCTTTAGATGTACAAGAAGGCCCTATCACTAGTTAAACTACTATCCATGATATGTACATGATTCAAAGATTCTAAATGACCAAGATCACGTAGCAAGGCTAAAATACCACAAAAATTACCACATAACCAAAATGACTAAGACCATGTAGCAAGGTCATGGTCCATAAAGCAAAGTAAAATAGATAGAGTATTAACTAACGATACAAATGCAATGAATCAATCTTTCTTTTCATGCATAACAATGTGTAAAGTTCACATTCATAACAATGCATAAAAGTTCATGTTTATCTTATGAAAACTTAATGAATGCTTAAAAGGGAATTAAAGTATCAGCTACTCACCTCAAAGATTTATCAAAGAATTCTTTAATTCTTAGTTGAAAAGTGCTTCTAAAGGCTTGGGTTTCCTCAATCAAAGTTGTCCTTTAAGATAGAAGCTTCTTATATATGAAAATGAGCTTTTTTTAACAGCAAAACTGAGTAACTGGTGGGTTTTTATGGTGTTTTTCCTCCCCACGATATCTTTGGACGAATTTTGCTATTTTTTCGGTAGAGAAAGGATAGGTTGTGTTAAGGAAACTGTGAGGACCTTTTAGCTTTTTGTAATAGTTAGGATTTATTTGTTTTTAATAAAGTTTTGATTTCCACCAATCACAACATGACACATGGCACGATTGGACACCATATAATTGGAGGATGATGTGGCTAAACGTAGTTCGCTCGTTTATTATTCGAAAAGTCTTTATATGTTGTATTATCTTGTAATTAAGTTACTATACTTTGATTCATGTTAATCTCGCTATACTTTGATTCATGTTAATCAGGAGCCATATTCTTTATTTGGTGCCATTTGAATAACAATATTTTAACTTTGAGACACAATTGTATCAATTATTCTGTCATTGGAATCAAAATAACGATCACATAGTTAATTTTTTACGGAATGTTACAACCACATGCATTTTTGAGTTGTACTATTTGACCAAACATTAGATCGAAAAAAGAAAAAGGCAATCAAAATGACACAGTTTCGGTTGAAATTGAAATTTCAATTGGGAAGCCAGTTTTATTTTGCAACACGCAATTTGAGTTGTACCATTTGATTAAACATTAGATTTTGAGTCTTACAGTCTTTAAATTCCTAACATCGAGACCTTAATTAAATACGCTAAAAATTTTGAAAAGGGGAACCAAAAAAAAAAAAAAAAGAACTTACATAGATGAAAAAACCAAGATCAGAAGAATAAATTATTTTAATTGCTTGCTACATAAACAAAACATTAGCAGCAATGGCAAGGAAGTCAACAGGAGCCTTGCTTTTATGCAATTTTTTGGATCTGTGGTCTGGTTTGAAAGAGGACATAGAAATAGGGTTCTAATCACAAAAAAAAAAGGTAAAATTACAATGTCATTGTAGAAAGGATGTGTTATATTTATACGGGGGACCCAACGGCAAAAAAAAAAAAAAAAAAGGCAATGAGAACAACGTGGTTTTGGTAGAAATTTCAATGTCAATTGGAGGACGATTTTACTGTACCTCATGCATTTTGAGTTGTACTATTTGACCAATCATTAGATGGAAAGCAAAAAAAGGCAATCAAACGACGTAGTTCTGGTTGAAATTGAAATTTCAGTTGGGACGCCAATTTTATTGTACCACACGCAATTGAGTTGTACCATTTGACTAAACATTAGATTTTGACTATTACTCTTTTATATTAGATTAGATTAGAGGTTAGATTTTATATATTGAGAGATGTCAGGGATCATCGATATACCAATCCCCTCCCTTTCTTCTTCTCCGCGGCGCCGCCTGCCAAATACAAATTCACTCCAGGTAAAAACCCTTCCTAAATGTGTTTTGTATAGGTGCTTGCAGTGTTAATTTGCGTCAAATTATATGGTGTGCTGTACAAAGTTGAAGAATTATTTTCTCTTTGGTGGTGTGATACTGATGATTTGATGCTAATTAGGGATTCTTGTTTCGAGTATGTCCCGCGCTTATCTTCTAACAGGTTTGCTTTCTTCTGATATAAAACCCTCCTATATACCCGTTTGAAGAAGTATTGGTGTTAGTTTATTTATTTGCAGAAATTGAAAAAATTGTGCGGTTCAGAAGCGCTGCTCGGACTGGAAAACTAGACCTCCTAAAGGGTATCTTATATTTTTATTTTTTTTCCTCCCTTGTAATTTTATTTGTTTGCGATTTTTGGGATAATTTAATTTAATAATTTTGCGAATTTGTTTCCTGTTTCCACTCCCCCACCCCAAAAAAAAAAAAAAAAAAAAAGAATTTGCCGATGTTAAGGATTCTTGCAACAGAGGGGCTCTTCATTTCGCTGCAGGAGATGGCCTGACCGATGTATGCAAGTACTTGCTGGAGGTGTTGAAGCTCGATGTCAATGTGAAAGATAAATATGGTTGTTATTTATTAGCTTGGTTTCACGATTTTATTTTTTTATATGTGCTATACGCGTGCTTAAATATATAACTAAAATTCTGATTCTTGTTTGTTCTCAAATTCATGTAAAATCACAGACACAAGTCCTCTTACCCTTGCTGCTGAAGAAGGACATACAGCCACAGCCAAATACCTTGTAGAGTATGGCGCTGCTATACAAACCGACAATGGGAAAACTGCTTTGCATGGTGCTGCTGTGAATGGTACTATTCTTCATTTTCGACTTCTTTTCTTGATGAATTTACATTATTATACGTTATCATTGTCACAACACAGCTACCGCAGCAACAATTTAGATCTAATCAAATACAATCAAGCAAAATCAGACCCCCGAAATGAGCTAATATTTACTCTACCCAGCTGTATTGAATTAACTAAAGAACTAGTCTTTCACCAATGCGATGTGCGGGAAGACTAATTCTTAAAATAATAATAATGTGTGAGAAATTGAATAAATACTCGCCATCATATTGACATCCACAACAATGAAAACGATGACTAAAAAATACAAATGAATGTTCAAAAACGTAAAGGAATATGGAAAACCGAATAAAAATAATCAGCTCTGAGATTAAATACTATATGGCTGGATCAATATCCTTCATTTCATTTGACCGGTAGTTGAATATAATTATTGTATTGAATTATAGTTGAGTGCTGACCGAATCTCTGAAATAGGAGATTAAACTGGTAATAGAAAAAATGGAAGAAAACCCCTGAATTATATGATTGGAATCATATTCATGGACATATCCATGTACATACATGAGAGAATAAAATGAAATATCAGATATCATTTCTAGTAAATATCATAGTTAATAACCGATTGGTGCATCAATATTCCAGCTGCTAAAGAACAAAAATCGCATGCCTAAGTTTGTATTTACACCACAGAACTTTGTTTGATCTCAATCCTTTTTACTGTCTTTCCCGTGAATGTCTTGAGTATATACCAGAGAGCTACGCCAAGTAGAATATTTTATTTGCTTGAGTGGTGATTCTCATGTATTTTTTCAATTTTGATGAATCCATGTTTGCTGTATGTACTCTATCTCTTAAATCTCTGTATATTTGCATAGACATTGTAGGAAAGAAAATCATGTCTTTCTAATTTCCAATAATTGAAATGAGAAACGGTTAAATCTCAAAGCTGAGGTTTTGAATCTATTTCAATATAGTGTTAGAATGTTACACTTTTTTCCCATGAATTAAGTTAATTTATAATTTCTTTCACTATTATGTGTGCTTAACACCACTGATGGTATTCAAATTCCCACACCCTAGGTCTATCGTTCAATCCCTCTCCCTGATATTCCCCTTGTAATATTTAAAAAAAAAAAAACACATCACTAATGGTATTGTTCATTATTAAAGGTACAAATTAAAACCAAATATTCACCTGTATATCTGTTGCATGGAACTATTTCTATAATTCTGTCAAAACATAGCATCTCATATTTTAAATATTTTTTTCCTACTTTGATGGTTTTGCATCTTGCCTGCAGGAGATGTTGAGTTAATAAAATTCTTACTTGCTAAGGATGTAAATGCTAATTTGCGAAATAAAGGGTCCCGTACTCCACTTGTATGGGCTGCTAGTGGTGGCCATCAAGATGCTGTCAAACTTCTACTTGAACATGGTGCTGATGTAAGTTAACGATACCCTCTGAAGATGCTTTGTTAGGGAAGTTCATCCACTGATTGCTTCATCCACTACCATGCATTGTAGTATTGTACTTTGATTATGAAATACAGCATACTTCCTCTCTCCTTATCTATCTGATTTTATCCTCTATCTTCTCTTTTTCCTCCTCTTTCTGTTCTCGTATTCTCTCAATGTTAGATGTTGCATCAGTTATACTTCTGCATTCTGAATTTCTTTGTCCTTTTGTAGCCTAATGGTCATCCTGAAGATAATGATCTTACTCCCCTACACGGGGCTATTTCATCAAATTCAGTTCCCTGTTTGGAGCTGTTAATCAAGGTTAGTTAGTTTCATTTCTATTCCTTATTATTGATTGAAGCCATTCCACAAAAAAGAAGAGGCAGGTACTATGGATTTGGATGGCGTCATTCCACAAAAGTGCGTTTGATTACAAGTATGAAATTTAGTTGGAAATAAAGTATTTTTCTGTCAATTAAATTACTGGTAATTAAAATTCATAGAAAATGAATTGCAACGTGTTTGATTAGAAATGAAATTCTCAAGAAAAATTAAAATAACATAGAAAATAAAAAACCCACACGCCTATAAGAAAAGATAAGAAAATATTTTACTTGTTTTCCAGAAAAAATGTGGTCGCATGATCAAAAGATAGAAAATATTTTTCATAGAAAAAAATGTAAATCAAACACTGCAAAATCCTTACCAATCAAACACACTTTGATAATAAAGCATGTCGGAAACTAAAGAAAAAGAAAATAAAAAAGAAAATGGGAAAAAAAAAAAACCACAACCGCCACTAAGCAAAAGAAAGTAAAAAGGAAACAACCCTCATTTGCCTTTCACGTCTCTGCTCACTGGTTGCCTGTGTGAGCCTCCAAGCACCCAAATCAAAGCTACTTGCTTTGAAGCCTTTGACCTCTCTGCTCGCCGGTTGTGCTGCGTGAGCCTCCAAACACCCAAATCTGAGCTACTTGCTTTGAAGCCTAGTAGACATTTTTCAAAGCTTGGAGAAAAAGAGGATATAAGTGGAGGGGAAGGCTATTTAAGATTCGAACTCGGAACTCACGGTAAAAGATCTTTAACCACAGGCAAAATCCCTTGCTTCACCATATTTTGATTTTTACAGCATTGCATTTTTTCTTCCTGTTTTCAAAGCTTGAATATTCCTTTCAGCTAACGTTTTAGGAGTTCTGTCTAGCTTAGATTTCCAATCTTTTGGCTTGTTAACCATGGGAAGATTTAGTCTAAAAGGCAGCAACCTCACATCGAATTTGCATAAAGCAAAACATTTTTTGGGATTAAACCCCTTACGTTGGGGGGACGCCGGCCGGGGGTTGGTGAGGCAGGGCCGGGCCTGGGCTGAGGCCAGTGAGGCTGCAGCCTCAGGCCCAGGACAAACAGGCCAATGAGGCTGCTCTCCGCGACTCCGCCTTTCGGGCCACCGCTGCTGGCTGCTGATCTCCCCGACCTTTCGTCCGCTGCTGCCTTCTGCCTGCTGGGCTTTCTTTTTCTTTTTCTCTTTTTTTTTTTTTTTCCTTGAACCGGCATGAAATTACTTTACTTTCTTCTTTTATTTATTTTGTAGAATAATAGTAAGTAAAAGTTTTGTTAAGAAAATCTCCTATATAGTCCCTTCTTTCAAGTATTTCAACATGTATAGTCAGAGACGACTTATGGTTTTGGAAGTCTCAATTTTCAGTTCAGGTTATTATTTGTTTATCTATCTTTTCAGAGATTTTCCAGTCTCCCCCCCCCCATTTGATCGCTCACCCCAGGCCCCCCGTTCTTTCTGACAGACTTACTAAGAAGAAACACAATGTTTCCTGGAAGGAACAAGGTGATTACAGTGCTTAAGATGCTCCGCTATGACATGGTTCAAAAGTAAGGATTGAGTTAGTTTTCATTTATGTATTTTTGTCTTTTATTTGAGTGGTAACTATTGAATTGCATGGCAACTTCAATTAGTCCTCTTCCTCGTTGTTATTATTGTGGTTGTCGTTGTTGGATTATGGCTTTAGCTAATGACTAATCTTCGAGACTGTCTAATGCCTTTGTGACCTTGTAGTGTACTGTTTCCATACACGGCAAGAGCCCACCTTCTCCATTGAACTTTTTTACATATGATATTGTCAGCTGTTTTCATAAAAAAAAAAAAAAAATAGAAGCAGGAAAAAGAGAGAAAAGAAAAACTGTGCAAATTGTAAACAAGAATCCTATTGTATTTATTTGGTCAATGATTGATGTATCAAGCTAATTGTCACTTTTCTTATTTTCCCAACAGGTATATGTCCACGGATATATCTAATGGTTGTGTTTACGGCCATACTAGAGTTTATGGGAAAGGCGTTGAATGTGGAGTGCCTGGAATGCTCCTGTTTGAAGGTATTTATAACGGATTTAGGCGGGTAGCTGTGCAACGTGTTGAGATAAATAACATAGACAAGAGGATTATAGAATACTACTCGAGAAACGATCTTCATGCAAACATTTTGAGAGTCTATGGAGTGGAATATACAAGAGAATATTTGTATTGTGCCATGGAAAAATGTTTGTTCAATGTAGATGATATGATCGAAAGGCGGATGGAGAAGATTGCCGGGAGATATAACCTTGAGCTATTCCACAACAATTTGGATGTTAAGTTTGATGTGATGAGGTTGGTGTTTTACTAATTATTTTATTGTAATTATTATTACAATTTCTCTTTATATTTGCATGCTTAACTCGTTGTGCTTGTGTCTCATACTTGTAGGGATATTCTTAGTGGAATGGAGTATCTACACATGCACAATGTCATACTTGGCAATTTAAATCCACAAAGCATTTTTTTTTTGTACAAGATGGCTCTATGATTTGTGCAAAGATTTCTACAATAGAGGTCATCCATCAGGCAAATGGCAAGGGCAGTATATCAGGTGAGGACACAATCTGAGCATGGGAATGCAAATATTTTCCTGAAACCTAACAATACCGTGTCACTGGATCATATCTATAAGTGTCACATACTTCCTTCTTGAATTTTGCTTCAGGTTGGCGAGCGCCGGAGCAGTTAAAAGGAGAAGCTTGGACGGAGGCTAGCGATATGTTTGCGGTGGGCTGTATTTTCCATCTTATGATAGTTGGACAACACCCCTTTGGAGTCTCAGACAATCAAGATCGTTGGGATAACATATGTGCTAATAAGCCGAACTTGACTTCTTTTATGTATAATGACAAGGCAGAAGCGCATCATGTCATCTCTAAACTTCTAAGTGCAAACATGAGAGATAGGTAATGACTTAATACTTTCTGGTCATATGGTAGGCATCTCATTTTTAGTTTCGTATAACATGCTGATGGAAAAGTTTGTTATTTTATCGGCCGAGTGTCGAGGAGGTGTTGAGACATCCAATGCTTTGGGACAGGGAGGAGCATATCCTTCATCCGCGATGTGAGTGATTTCGTTGATTCACAGGGGAAATATACTATAATATGGAATGATATCGCATCTCTTCGGCTTAAGGTTTTCGGCCCAAGATCTTGGACCTATGGTTTCCACCCGCTTGTGTTTCTTCATATGACTTCAAGGAGGAAGAAGCTCTACGATATTACTAGTGTTATAGATCTATTACGTTTCATACGTAATATGATTAATCATCACCATGATATCCCACTACGTCCTAAGCGAAGGATGGTGCCCTATAGGGATAGAGCAACTTCTTTCAGAGAAATTTCCCAAACTTATAATTGAAAGTGTATCTGGTTATATGCCTGCCTTCTCACTCTAAAGATTTCGAGAAATACTTGTGAGGATGATGTGTATATAAAATATACTACACTGGTGATCTGTTTCAAGTTTGTTATTTATTTTAAATTTTGTTAGAATGTGTGAGATATTGATGCAAGATTCTGTAACCTATCCAATTGGATTGCCACGTCAAGATTTCCTATGAACAGATATGGGATCTTCAAATCTCGGGATATTGTAACAAAATTTTAAGTTCAATGATTACTGGCTTGAACAATAATGAAGTTCTGCTACCATAATGGGTTTTTGCATTTCTTTTCTTCATTTCCACTCTTTCCCTACCGACGCTCTTCCGATCTGGAATGTTGCGAAACTCAATTAAGAAATCCAACGATATGAGATGTCAGACCCCTTTTTCTCACATAATGTTCAATCCATCTTACCTAACATGTTCTTTGCATTTGCATGATATAATGAAATGCGGTTAGGACTATAGACTTAAAAATAGCCTTTCCGCACAGGGCCGCGGGTTGCCACAGTATGCATTTCCGCGTCCTACCCACGGCCTATAGAAATGCACCGGCCCGCGGCTAGGCTGCGATTGGGTTGCGACGGTCAGCCGCTGGAAACTTTCAAAACATACGTTTCAGTCCCTAATTTGACTTTTTCTTACAGAAATAGTCTTTTTTAGCATTTTCTTCATTTAAACAAATCCAAAACTTCTCGGACCCTTCACAAAGGTCATCGCACCTTTCAAATATGGTCCAAATATTCTCTTTCAAAGTATTTCCAAAGTATAATTTAGTTCTCGAACTTGTTGACATTCATCTTCTCACACTGAAACACTTGAGCAATCACCCATTAGTGCCACATCTTATATGTAAAGCTCCAATTTGGTTTAAAAATCATAATTTTCACTTAACATCACCCCAATTTGGGCTTTTCGCCTATATGAACCATATTCACACAAATTAGGTTAGATAAAATTACATAAGTTAAGAGAAATATATTACATATAAAATACACTTATCACATGTTCTTCGCATTTTCACGATACAATGAAAAGCGGTTAGGACTATAGAAGTTTAATTTGTTTATTCTTTATTTTTCTTGGGAACAAAAAAGCAAAGCTGAAGGCATGTTTGTTGAGTTGGAGTAGGTCTAAATTGGATTTAGAAAGAAAACGAAACTAATTTATTATTGAAGAGGGAGATCATGAAACGAGCCCGCATTGAAACATCTCCAGTTGCTTCAACGAGCAAAAGGCTCTGGGTGCACGATGTCGGCACTTGAACCATTTTTTCCCCTCACATTTCAATGTTTAATGGTCATGCACGGCAGTGGGTATTCGGAGGAAATTAGATGTTGCACTTAACTATTTATGGTACCTTTCTTGTCTAATAATGTAATGATGCTTTTAAAACTCTTGTTTACCCCATTAATATTGTTGTTACCAACTTCCCGTTAATAATGAGGTGTACCGCCCTTTACGTCTCACTTGTATTGTTCAAGTACATTTGAGATTATATTGCTAATTCGGTCCTCTCAAAATGGTTATCACAAGTATTTCTTAATTGTTCATCACAAGCAGATGTAAAAATAATGCCCTATTGTAGGAAGGGTGGAAACTGATGACCTATACATGAAACCGGAATTCTCGAGACTCAACCTCTCTCCATAAAAGGGTAAGTCTAAGTTGATAAAGAAGCAGAGTTTGGTTAAAAATGCTAGATAAATAAACAAACTAGAAATAGAAGTGCTTGCGCTACTGGACTTTGAAGACAAACTGAACAAAGCAAAGTGCAAATCACATAACCATATGGCACTCCATTTTTTGACATTTAAGTGGCTTTCCAAGAAGCATTTGGTTTAGGCGGACAAAGTTTGGCAGCGTGTTGTTGCAACTATCAAATTCCAACCTACATACATGATAGAAAATCTTGGTGCATATGAGTGCAGAGAATGACAAAATTAAAGGAGATCGAATTCCGAGGAGAATGGTAGTCTCTTGAGGTTCCAATTTAAACCTCTCTTGCTTGCTAATGTGTTCATTCTTCAATTTCATCTCTTCCTCCCTCATAGCAGTCTCCTGAAGAAAATATGAAATTCAATCTCTGATCAGTCATTGAGCATCAAGGCAGATAAATGTGCATTGATTCGGTAGAGACGTATAAGCAGTTTACCTTTTGAAGGGTTTCACTATGATAATCTACTGCTCTTCCGATCTCATTGTTTGCATTCACATAATTCCGTAATCTCAAAATATGTTTGCCATTGAATCATATTTCATAGTTCAACTACAAAAAACATGATGTACTAATGCAAGACGTACTAAGATTGCACTTACATGGTTCATTCTCAGGTTGTGTATCAACAAGTATTCCTCCCACCATGAACACTATTTGAAAAAGGTGGGTAGGGTCGTGTCTGGAAAGCGAGCTCGAACTAGAACATGCCGCGGGCGAGTGGCACATCAAAAGTATGACCTCACGAGCTGCTCCTTTTTGGGAGCCCGAGCCTAAGTGCAAACGAAATTCTATCTGTCAGCTTGCCGAGTTTGGGCTCGGGCTCGTCGGTTAACTAGCCCGAGCTGAGTGCGAACACGGCTTGACAAACCAAGCTCAGCTACCGAGCTATTTTGCCCACCCTACTTTAAAGTTTGGTGACCATGTATTTTTTGAAAATGAAAAAGAAGAGGAACAGGAAAAAATGCATTCGTCAACTTGAACGCTTTCAAAGGGGTGAACACTGGTAGTGAATCTTTCATTTTGGGTAGATGGCTCTCAATTTCTGTAGCCAAATCTTGACGCTTGGTCAAATAAATTGCATAAGAACGTTTAGATACTGAGTACTGGCGTACAAATATTATTGATACTTAATGTTTTTAATATTAATGTTTTCCATTTCTCTTAAACGCAAAACTATAATTTTAACCATTGTATTTGAAACAATTAAAATAATCATGGAAACCTTTCAAAATAATAATAATAATAATAATAATAATAATAATAATGGAAAAAGTAGAATCTATATATATATATATATATATATACACACACTCTTAAAAGCAATACCATTTCTCTTTTTCATTTTCCCACCTAAGACACTTCCTATTTTGTTTATTGCCATCTCAGCCATTGGTTCCATCATCCAATCTTGGCCATTGATTTCAATTTTTCATTTTTTTTTAAATTCCTAAATATGTTTTTCTATTTATTCATTTAAACGCATTATATTTTAATCTTTATTTTCTCTCTCTTTCCTAATTTAAACCAGTTTCTTCCATTCTATCTTTTTCCAAATTATGAAAATTCAAATCTCTCAAAGTTGCTTTCAGTTATTGTATCATTATCTTTCAATCTTTTCCCCTATTATCAGTTCCTTTTTATGGCAACGAAGATTCTATCCTATCAATCTGCACTGCCAAAGCCCAAAACTGGATTACTACAAATCTCATCTGATCCTTTATTCTTCCATATCTCATACGCCCGTCTCCCTGCAATCTCGGCTCACAATTTGATCCTCTGCCCCAAATTTTTATAGTTATACCTTTCTTTCCTCTTTCTTCCTCAGTCTCTTATTGGAATATTTTCATTTTTCCTTTTGGGGATAGTCTTTTCTAGAAATCTTAGATTATGAGACAATGCCTTTGTCGTTCCATCCTTCCTTAAAACTCTACCCCTAATTGATTTAATAAGTTGTATTCTCTTCCAAGATGTTGACCAAAGTATCTGTAACACGGAAAATGGTTGATCATCTCCAGTTGCTGCCCCACCCTCAATCACAACAACAAAGGTTGTAGCAATTGGAACCTCCTTCGATGCACGTGCTGATCGTCTCTAATGGTGGCAATCAAATTGGATGTTTGGTGACCCATATTCTCCATTGTAACAATCAAATTGGAGGTTAGTCTTTTGTTCAATTAATTCTTTTAAAAAAATTTCATTTTAATTTTTGGATTAGGAATTTTAATATAAATTCTGCTACTTTTGATTATCGCCCTCTGTTCGTTTCGTATATTACCAAAAACTATTGTGTGAGTTGATTTTATATAGATTGGTTGATAATTTAGTGATATTTTTGTTCAGTTGGGGTTTAGTTTGTTTACCTTTGGTGATTTTGATATAAGACAATATCTATGTTTTTAGACTACCTTTTAGATTTGATTGGACAATTCATACTAATTTCTTTTCAAATGAACCAATTGAGAAATGGTGAATTCTATGGCTACATTTCTTTCTCGACTGATTTGGCAAGTGTTCCTTTTTTCTGTAATTTTATTGAGATTTTATATATTGATTATGTTCTTATTTATCATGAATTCCTACCACTAATGTGTCAATTCATGTGGGTTAATAACGAGCTAGAAGTTACAAAGATTCTGGCTCTTGTGCTTTGGTTAGTGTTCAAGATCCTTTTAATGACATTGTGTTGTGTTACTACATGTAAAGCATGCACAGATCGGAAGAGCGTCGTGTGGCAGAAATCTTTTGTTAACGAATCTTTTGAGGACCTGGAGCTTAATGGGTTATGGATTTTTGGTTTTGATGTGCATGTCTTTTTGATATTTTTTTATTGTATTTGGTGGAAATAATGTTGGCTTTATTGTTATTTTTGCATTCCATTCCATATGATGTCTTTAATGGGTATATTGAAATCTTAATAGGACCATGCTTCAATAGAAGATTGACTAATCATCTAGAATTTGGGGTATAAAAATAAACATATAGTTTGTTAACACATACAATTATACTTACTATTATTATAAATTTATCCTACATCACATCTACCATGTTTATCACCAATTTTGCATTGCTCTAGGGCTGGGGTAGATTTGGGTCATTTGTTTATCATCTTCCCTTTGCTCTCTCCTATCTTTTCTTGGGTTAATTGTCAGGAGAAGAGCTAGGAGTGGCTGGGTTTGGGTTTGGGTTTGGGTTTGGGTCTAATTATTATTATTATTATTATTAAATAATTAGAGTTGATGGTATTTTAATCTCGGATGCATATGTCATAATGTTTTTTCAGTTGTATAGTTATATTTGCTCCTTTTCCCGTTATCAAACATATTATAATGTGTATAATAGATTGTGATATGAATTTCTATTTTTTTAAAAACCTCACAAACACATCAAACAATTCAGTTAACAAATTTTAAGATTATTTATACAAACCCTTCAATTTTTAAACATTAATTAGTAAGGACATCCCGTGCAACGCATGGATGAAATCACTAGTTACTTAAATAGTGAAAGATACATTAATGGTTGAATTAAAAGTAGATTTGGAAAGATTGTCTGCCTTGCTTGTTTCTTTAACCAAAAGTTTAGGGGGCAGATAACAAAAATAAAAATAAAATACCTTTCTGAGGCATTAGATTTCACCGCTAACACACACGTTTCTATTGTTTTCCTCCTCGTTCAGGCTTGGTGAAATTATTGAAGAAGAAGAATAAGCAAAATTCTACCTACAGTTTCTGACTACTGTTGGAAAGTGTTCCACTTCTTCGGTGCAGACTCAGGCATGGTTTTCTCACAACAGCAACGACCGAGTAAGTGCCATCCGCAATGGCTCATCCTTAACAAACATATTTAAAAATATTTGCAGTGACTTAATCCTCATCATGCCGAAATCCAGTTCAAGTACCAAGACTAAAGTTCATAACATGGGTAGAATATCATTAGGAAAGGGGTTAGGACACACGATTTGCCATTAAATGAATCCCCGTACGTCAAGGTTCCTAACACTATCAAGACGAGATGCCAGAGAAATGAGAGCTCCAAAATCACATGAGTAATGGGTAATGGCCACATTGGTGTTAGATTTTAATGATTAACGGATATCATATTGTTATAGGCATAAGCGATTTGAAATCCCCTCTCGACCTATCAAGTAATTCCTAGCACCTTATAATGAACATATTCAAAGAGATTTACGATGTCGTGACTGTTATCTTGTTGAAATTCAATTCAAGTACTCATTCTAAAAACTTTTGTTCATAACATGTTTAATATATCAATAGGAAATGAGTTATGCCACACGATATATGCTCTTAAATGAATTTGACCTGTAGATGAATGTTTTTTAACACCCCGTTTTTCCCTAAAAATGATATAGAACCGTATGTATGTCACATAGTTGTGGTTTCTCATGTAACATATCTTGATACATTTCATATGGTCATATGACACCATATGATATTATATCATATGGTGCTATATTGGAACTCCCTTTTTCCGACCTAAATACCTAATTAATGTTCAATACATCCTACAAAACATGCCCTTTGTGTTTTCAGGATTAACTGGAAATGTGTGAGGGCTATTGACTTTGAATTTGTTTATTCTTTATTGTACTTGGGAACAAATTTTTCCTTGTCAGATTACGCAAACCTGAAGGTATGTTTGGTAGGTATGTCAACGAGTCGAGCCGAGAAGCCAAAATTTGGGCTCGGGCTGGGGCTCGACTCGGGCTTTTTTGATACCAAGCCTAAAAAGCCCAAGTTAAAACCCAGCTCAGCTCGGCTCAACTCGTCTCGTATGTGAAAATTAGGCTCGACCCGATCTTTAGCTCGGTCCTTTTTCGAGTCGAGCTGGGCCTGCTCGACTTTTTTTTTTTTTTTTTTCTTCTTATCTTAGTTTAAATTTTTTCCCTATTTAAGTTTGATACAGGCCCTAACGGCCCGGCCTGTTTTGGCCCCTTTGGCCAGTCGAGCCAACTGGGTTGGCCCGGCTCGGGCTTGCCCCTTAGCTTGGGGCTCGGCTCAGCTTGGGCACGGGCTCGTCTTAAACGTGCCACGAGCCGTCTCAGCTAGGGCTTTTTAATGGTCTAGCCACGGGCCGCCCAAGCTGGCCAGCTCGTTATACATTCCTAATGTTTGGTGAAGTTGACTAGGCCTATATTGGATTAAGAAAGAAAACAAAAATAATTTATTATTGTAATATGAGATCATGAAACTAGCAGGCGTTGAAACATTTCCGTTGCTTCACTTAACTTGTGAGATTGTGCATTCAAGCCAATCATCCCTAACTACAAATGGAGAATACAAACTATTCTCAACGAGCAAAAGGCTCTGCTGCAGTGCAGTGTTGGCACTTCAGCAAAAGTTCATTTACCCTATGTATATTATATCCATACTGCTTATTTGTCACATTTCAATATTCAATGATGATGTTCGATAGAAGGAAATAGTATGCACATTTGAAGGATATTGGATGTTGCACTTAACTATGTAGGGTACTTTATTTGTCTAATATCTAATAACACTTTTAAAACTCTTATTTACCCGATTAATACTATTATTGACAACTTCCCATTAATAATGTGATGGGGTGCCCTTTACTTTTCAGTCATATTGCTCAAATATATTACTAATTTGGTCTACTCAAAATGGTTATCACAAGTATTTTTTAATTGTTTATCCAATGTAGATGTAAAAATAATGCCTATGGTACAATTAAGAAAAGATGGAATATGATGACCTATACTCGGGGTGTAGATGTTAATGTATTGATTGATTAATGGTAAGTAAAGAATGAAATAAATTTTTAACTGAATGTGATTGTCTTAATTTTAATGATAATAATAATATCCCTAAAAAAATAATAATACTTATAATAATAAAACTGCATTTGAGGTTTTGAATGTTTTCAAAGAGTGCAGTCGGGTCATGGACCTTTATTTGTGGTATGTAGTTCCTAATATTCTAAGAGCATCCACAATGGAGGTGTTAAATCAAGATTTAGTGGCATGTGTTAGTTAACAACTAAAAAAATATAGTTACAATGGAAGTATTAACAAAATTGCTAAAGGAATTATTTTAGCACCAAATTAATTTTATTTTTAAAGTTGACAACTATTTTAACAATCAAATGTGACATTCTTTCATTAGTTTCTTGCAGTTATCACTGTCTATTAAATTTTGGGGAAATAAAATATAAATTTTGGGGAAATAAAATATAAAAATTGACCAATAACTTAATTTTAACATATCTAATGTATCAATAATTGATAGCTAGATTTAAAATACCTACATGTCATTTAACAATTACTTAAAATCTAATTTTTGCTTATACGGTAAACTAAATTTAACATCTCCATTGTAGATGTTGTAATGTTTGGTGGCTTTGTATTAGTATTTACCTTTATTTTTGGAATGTAAACTTTTGAGTGTGTTTGATTGGAAATTATTTTCCATGAAAAATGTCATTTCCATCTAAATTTTCCTAAGCCAATCAAACACAGTTTTATTTTCTATAGAAAACATTTTCCATATCAGAAAAAAGTGGAGATTTTTCTTGAAATCAATGAAAATGAATTCTCATAAGGGAGAGTTGGAAAAACATTTTCTATGAAAAATAAATTATGTTTCCTTTTTCACCCTCCAATCAAACATACTCTTAAAGTTTGGCTGCAATGTATATTTTGAAAAGGAAAAAGAAGATGACAAAGAAAAAAATTTCATTCATTATCTTGTGTTTTCAAAAAGGTGAACACAAATTGTGAATCTTTCATTTCTGATAGGCACCTTTTAATTTCAGTAGTCAGATCTTTCACACTTCGTAGAATAAAATAAATAGTATACAAATATTTAAATACTGATATACAAATATTGTTGGTACTTAATTTTCACCATTTCTCTCAAACGTAAATTTATAATTTCAACGGTTGTCTTTCAAACAATTAAAATAATCAAGGAAAAACTAAAATTACTTAAAGTTACATTAATTGTTGAATTATGCGTAGATTTGAATGGGGAGAAGAGAATAAAATAAAAGAAACTAAAAAGAAAAATTAACAGTAAAAAATCTGCAGTCTGTCCCCAACTCGCATATCGCTCTCTGTCGTCCGATCGTCCCCATCTCTACCTTCGATTATCAAAGCCCATCGACCAATCCCCTCCGTTTCTTCTTCTCCGCGCGCCAAATACAAATTCGCTGCAACCAATTTTCTCCAGGTAAAAACCCCGTAATTGTCTTTTGTATCGGTGTTTACAGTGTTAATTTACGTCAATTTTTTATGGTGTGCGCTCTACAAAGTTGAAGAATTTAAGAATTTTTGTATTTTTTATTTTTCTCTTCGATGTTATGAATATTGATGATTTGATGCTTAACTGGGTTTTGATTTTTGGGGTGTGTAGGACTTGCCGACTAGGGTTTTGTTCACTTGTGGAAGGGGATGGCTGAGAGTCCCGGTGCTGTTGGTGGGCCCGAGAGTGGCGGAGATCAGAGCCCGCAGTCAAACGTGCGAGAACAGGACAGGCTCCTTCCTATTGCGAATGTTGCACGCATCATGAAGAAGGCGTTGCCTGCCAATGCAAAGATCGCCAAGGACGCTAAGGATACCGTACAAGAATGTGTGTCTGAGTTCATCAGCTTCATCACTAGCGAGTATGCCTTTAAGACTTGTAGTATATATCTACGGACATTTAGTTGCCATTAATCTTTAGCACGTCTGTATGTAGTTCAAGGATTTAGATTTTCATTTGTCCTGTACTTGTTTTGTCCTTTTCAGTTTCTGTGTCACTGTTCCTGACTATAATTTTGCGAAGGCATTGGAGTTTTTTGCTAGTGACATTTTTGGCATAATATGTGCATGTTTCCATTCTTATATAATGGGATTTCATTGCAAATGCACATCGTGTTACCTGTCCATACATATTGGAACGAATTTAGTTTTTGTTGTCTGTAATAATGTACAGTATATGTGTGTAAACTGTTAGTCAACAAAGGTGATTGATGTATGCTGTGAAGTTTGTCCTTGGTGAGGTGATTGTTTTGGGATGTGGGTGAGTGAGGCTGGAAGAGGGAGGGGGATCCTGCAAAGCAAGAAATAATTTAGGTTAGAAAAAGTTAAGGACTTGAACTGGTTAATGTTTTGTATTAATGCAAGTACTGAAGTGGATTCTATATTTGCTGATGTCTTATTTAACCTGAAAGTATCCATTCTTTTATACAGAGTAACTATTCTGTATTCACCCTTTTTCAGCATCAACCATGTCAAAAATTTCTGTTGTCAATGCCAAAATCACCATCACACTGTTTGTCACGTCTCTCATTGCTTCTGTTCATATGTCTGTCCTTGCCTGACTTCTATAAGTAATCAGCTAAAGAAAAAATTATTTTATCCACTTTCACCTCAACCGATTACTTCTTGTGGCAGAAATGTGTTTTGTGGTGCTGGTACGTTTTCTGTGTGTGAGGAGTGTGTTACCTAATCAGGGTTATTGTATCTTTAAATTCTGTAATATAATAAAGAGAATTGATGAAGGCTATGTATAGCAGTCTATGTGTTGTATGTGAGTATCTATACGGTTAAAGTTGAGATAAAGGGTCCATTTGGCTACCGATTGTAAACGAATTTGTTATAATTGAGTATAAACGGACACGTAGAACTTCCACAAAGTGTTAGCTCTTGTTGATTTGATGGGTTTATAACATCGTCATATCAACAAGAGGGGGCACATTGTGGAAGTGCCACGGGGCTATTCATAACCAATTATAATAGATTCCATTTATAATTGGTTGCCAAAGGACCCAAAGTTGTTCTTGGTTGCATCTATACTTGCCTGGAAAATAGGTAGATTCATCTCTTGCAGATATTTCAAAATTACTTGTGCTGAATTTGATTTTTACTATATGATCTGTTCTGTAGAGCAAGTGATAAGTGCCAAAAAGAGAAGAGGAAAACAATAAATGGGGATGATTTGCTTTGGGCAATGGCAACCTTGGGATTTGAAGATTACATTGCTCCGCTCAAGGTTTACTTGGCTAGATACAGGGATGTAAGTTAGCTCCCTAGCTAACTTGGTTTTTCATTTTCCTTTCCCTAAACTTTTCTAGTAACCAATTTAAGTGTTTTAAAGAGAAAGGGATTTGACTTATTTGTTTTCTGTCTCTTGACCAGTTTCTACTATTTTATTTTTGCGTTCAGCTTTCAACTTTAAACTTTTATGTTCTATCTAACTCAGACCTTTTTTTCTTTTTGGGGAACCAATCATGATTTGCCAGTTGGAGGTATGTAAACAATGCCTTTGTAAATGTTATCAGGTTCATCTAATATGAACTTTTCTTAACTTTGGTTCTAATCACTTGCTTATTAAACCCAAAACTATCAGGGAGACACCAAAGGATCTGCTCGGGGAGCTGATGGTTCTGCTAAAAAGGATGATGTTGGAGGGCAGCTTGGCTATGATGCACAGGTACCACACAGTTCCTTCTTAGTTGACAGTAGGTGCTATTGTTATCTTTGCAGTGCAGTAGTTGCTGAATGATGATTGATGGCACTTATAAATGAAGATTTAATTTCTTTTTTCACCACGCTGAGTGAATAATTTTGGCAGTTTGTTCATCAAAGTTTGTTTGCACAAGGAATAAGCTATTCGAGTCCTTAAATTGAATAATGAGTAAGTCTCTCTCTCTCTCTGTGGTTTTTTTTTTTTTTTTTTTTTTTTT
>CAVNYN010225669.1:0-30956 GCA_963692815.1 Nyctanthes arbor-tristis | reverse complement strand
GTAGAAAGTGTCACCGTTTCTTCATGCTCATGCATATTGTTCAATCTATCTTCAGAATTTCCAGAAGATATTGGCTTATCAGATTCAGAACCCCTACATTCTAACATGTCATGACACTTATCCTGTTTCTCCAGTTGTCTTCCAATGTGTTCCGTAGATTGTGAATCAAGTGTTAGAGACTGTTCTATCCTTTTCCCTCTATCATCCTGAAGGATTTTTGAACCATTTAGTTCGTAGATGGCATTCAACTCACTCTTCAACAGCTCAGAGGGGTCAGAAGATTCCTATTGATCATAAATGAGAAGCAAAAGAAATTCATAATGTAGAGTAGAAAAGCAATTCACAGTTCTAAAAAATGGTAGAAAAACAATTTTTTAGGAAAAATTAAGAGTATGTATAGTCTTGATTATCTCAAAATCAATTCTCACTTGAACTCACTTTCGACCACGATTTTGCCTATAAAAATAATAACTTCCATTATCAATTCTCAAAAAATCAAAACAATACACCTTCTAAACATTATAATCCCTTGCTTTGTTGTGATCGACAATTTTTTGGAGCTTTAATCGTAACCAGTAAGTTTGAAGGTTTTGTGACAGATTTGAATAGTTTCAAGCAGAAAATGATTTATTTTATATCACATCCATCTGAAAACCAGAGGCAGTGACTGAAGGGCAATAAGAGTCCTATCATCTTGTTAGGATTTAACTCTACAATACCATGGCACCAGTATGGCAGGGATGATAAACAAGCACATGCTGCAACTTTGGGATGTTTAGGAATTAGTTGCAATAGTCAAGAAATGAGCAAACTGGAATTTGATGAATTGACCTTAATGAAATCCAACTAATGCCACCCACACCTAGCTTTCATATTATGTCAAAGTATCAATGTTAGAATCAGCTAAATGGAAAGGAGCAGAAAGCCTCCCAGCAAATTTTATCTAGTTTAATTGTTTATTAGGGTTATTAAATGCTGATATTGGAATTGGCCTTTATTCTAAACATACTGGAAAGTTGAAGCGTGGGGGGCCCCCCCCCCAACATGACGTAAGCAGCTCAAGCTGTAGATCCTAGGAATGAAAGAGAAATATTAATGACCATAATTTTCACATGCTACCAGTTTTGTAGAATAATTGTCACTTGATGGTGATTTCACCTCGTTTCATGTCAATTACCGTCTCTCTCCTGTATAAAAACGAAGAAGTTTCATGGGAAAATACCTGCTCAGAATTTGCTAGGAAGTCGGTCGTATGGGTCTGAGAGCTATTACGAAAGTCAGTATTAGGAGGCAAAAATGAATGAGCACCAACAGAATTTTGTTGAGCGACTTTCTCTGCCAATGTGTTTGACAAAGACTCCTCCTCAGACTTCTTAATTCTTGAAAATCCAACTTCTATGATATCTTTCTCACTGACCTCATGCACTTCTCTTGATCTTGATTCATTTTCATCTATGCCAGATAGGTGAGAAGATGCAGCCCACAAGTCTTCACTACTCGAGGTAATCTCCTTATCAAAGTCCACATCATATATTGAAATTTCTTCCTCCTGAGTCGATAAGTTATCATCAAGTGTTCGTGGAGAACTTATTTCTGAAAGTTCCACTTGCAAATCTGATGCAATGGAAAGGGGACGAGTGCGATGGCGCAGAGTCTTGTTAGCACAGTAAAGGCGCTCCTCTGATATATTCTTCACAAAATGAGGAGCATCGGAATTTGTATGGTTATCTGTTCTGAAATTATTATCCCTGTCTTCAGCAGCATTTCTTGTGGCTGGGGAAGAAATAGATTTTAATATTGCATCTTTGTCTATCTTATAGTTTGGTTCATCCTCTTCTGAGGAAGAAGATGAGCTCGGCCTGCCAGTGGAATCATCATCCAGAATTGATTTTGTCTGCACTGTATCATTATCTTCTTCAGTGTGATTGTCATGTCCCTGTTCACAAACTTGGATGACTTCTTTGATCTGGTCATCCGCACCGTCAACTTTTATCTCAGGCTCATGTTCTTGAATTGGTGCTGGCACCACCATCTTGTCCGATTCCTTGCCTGCAATCAAAATGGTTTTTTTAGTGATTCAGTTTTATTAAATGAAGTTACCTTTATTTAGCCATCTAGAATTTTTTCCTCTGCTTGCTTTTGTCCCTTTTTATCATTAGGGGGCAATATCATGTCATTTATACTTACGATTATAATGCAGACTATAACATACAACATATGGTGGAGCAATGATAGCTTTGAAGTCCTGAAAAATGATTTGTTTACCTAATTGGCTTCCTAGCTCAATTCCTCCGGAATCTTTCTGTCCCAATTCAAAGTCACGATGCACTGAGGGTCCTGCACGATCTTGCATAAAATCCCCCGGAAAGGAAGCCCCTAAAGTGAAGCTTTCGTGCCTGCAGTATGTAAGGTCCTTGTTCTGTGCCGGCAGAAACTCTTCACAAAAACTGTCTCCCGTGAGATCAGGTTTCTCCTCACATGGATCATAAGGAAGATCAAAGGGATTCCGCATAGGTATCAAAACAGAAGGAGCCGAACCCGGACCAGGAGAAAACTGACCAATGTTATTTGGATGAAGATGGTTGTTTTTTGGTATGGCAATATGAGCAATATGCCCTACGGGATCGTTCCTACCCTTGTTCATCAGATTTCTTCTAACCTGAAGGCTGAACAAATTCCTTGCTTTCCGTCTAGCAATTAGACTCTCCAATCTTTGGTTCCTTTCAATCTCTGAAATACCAAGATCCATGAGATTCTTTTGATCATCTGCAGTCCATTCCACAGCTTTCTTACCAGCCTCTTTTGCCTCCTCTTCATCTTCGGAGTCATCTGAAGTTCCTGTCTCGCTTCCACCAAGATTAAATTTTTCAGACCTTTCATAGGTGCCATTGTAAATTCTGGGCTTTACACGTGTTGAAACACAAGAATATGAACGTAGATAGGGATTCGGGGAAGAATTAACTTCCACCTCTCGAATAACTTTCGGGAACTCTTCTATCAAGGCACGTTTATCAACCAAAACAGAGTCGATGCTGGTTGAACATATAGTACTTTTCTCCTCCACATTGTTTTGAGAATCATCTTCTCTCTTAATATCCTTGGCTCTTCTTCGCCTAACAGAATGAACATGCACCAAAGTCTTCCTATTTCTACCAACAACTGTCCCACTGTCTTTTCCATCAGTCTTCTTCTCATCTCGTTTACACTCTTTCGCATTTCTATGACTAAAAAAGATTCTAAGACCAACAGCAGCGAAAACAAAAATGGGGAACCAATAAATCAGAAACCAGAATACTGATGGGAAAATCATGTACAGGAGAAAAAAGAATAGCAAAGCAAATGAAAAATATGGAAATCTTACAAAAAATTTAACCAAAGCTTCAGATGAAAGCTTCAGTAATTTCAATAAACAAATTTGGACATCATTTGCATTAACACCCATTATCACAAAATAATTCACTTTCCCAGCATCATTTCAATTTTACAAGATAATAACTTGTTATCAAATGTTACTATTACATCGACATATTGGAAAAAACTGCCGAATCAAATTGCATATTACTGAAAAAGAAAATCATGTAATCGGAAAACAGAAAGAAACCCTCATTCTAAATCAACCAAATTACTTTTTTGTGTAAAGTCACTGCCGAAATTCTTGGTTTGATGTCTAAAAATGGTGGGAAAAAAAACTAAAGGGCAGTTGAACAGTAAAACAAACATTCATAGCATTTACCTGAAAACACCAATGAATTATTGATGATTTCAAAAATAGAAAACCTGTGCTTGGCTGACAACTTCAATCGATCCTGCATTTAAGGACATATCCACTACTGTTTTCCTGACTCCCCGGTATGCAAAGAGCGCCAACCAAAAGATGAACCGAGAAGCAAATTTGTGAAACGAATTATTATTATTATTATTATTATTATTATTATTATTATTATTTTACAAAATCCTTTTTAATACACTCACTTACAACGTTCTAAAAAGCGAAATGCATAAAAAAGCGTCAAGATCAAACCTCGTGCTTGAGTTTAACCGCACAATACCTCATAAAGTATAATGAATGTCTGCTAAAGTGTAAAACGTAATGTGACGAAGTGTCGAGTCTAAGCTTTGAGGTTTATGAGGGATTTTTAGAATAGAGTTAATTACACATATCGTCTCCAACCTTTAGAGTTAGAATCGGTTGATTCCATAACTTTTTTCAACTCGCTGGTCCTCAACCTTTCATTAATTTACACAGATAGTCCATTTTGACGTTTTTCATTAATTTCACCTTTAACTTCTCGAACTAAATTACCATTATATCCTTTATAATTTTAAAAAAATTAAAAATAAAAAAATATAAAAACTTTAATAAAGCTTTCAAAAAATATAAAAAATAAAACTTTAATTAAAAAAAGGAAAAATATAAAAATGGGCTCTCCCATTTGACTACTGGAAATGGCAGCCATTTCCGGCCGCCTCTGGGGGGAGTCTCCCCACTGTGCTATCGGAAATAGCATCCCAGCTGCCAAAAGGAGGCCCTTTTTATTTTTCTTTTTTTAATTAAAATTTTATATTTTTTTATTTTTAAAATTTTTGTTTTTAATTTAAAATGATATGAAACATAATAATAATTTATTTGAAAAGTCAACGGTGAAATTGATAGAAACTGTTAAAAGGAACTAAATGTGCGAATTAATGAGATGTTGGATAGTGAGGACCTAGGGATTGAAAAAAAAAAGATAGGGACCAAGCCGATTTTAACTCCAAAGGTTGGAGACGATATGTGAAATTGACCATTTAGAATACAACTCATTTGGCTTTAGGGATGACAATTTTAGCTCCAAAGCTCGAAATCCAAGGGTACCTGCCTCAAACAAGGGTCCGTTAAGTAATGAGACGGGTATAAGGTGAAAGTGTCTGCTCTGAAAGCCTAATAGGCCGGGAATGGGTAATAGCCGCCCCGCCCGTACCCGACTAGACCCGACCTGCCCCGTTAACCAGATAATTTTTCTTTTTTTTTATTTTTCTATAAAAAATTTTGTGACAGTACTCCGAGAAGATTTGAACATGTGATAATTAAGTTTAGCTCCCAAGTCTTAAATGAATATTTACTTGTAATGTTTGAACTTTTAATATCTGGTGTGCGGTTGAATGTTGTTTGATGATTTGAACTTTATATTTGATCATTTGGTTGTAATTAAAAATATAATGTTAATGTTTATAATTCAATGTTTGATTATTGTTTATAATTTTGTTAGATGTCAGGGTATTCTTATTTTGGTGAATTTAATATTATTTGAATTTTTAATACATTTTACATTTTTTACTTTGTAATTTTGTTGATTTTTGAAAATGAAGTGGGTAATGTGTATTTTTTACGTACTCGACCCGAACCAACTCGTTAGGTACCTGATTCAAAAGCCTTAACGTGCCATATGGGGGCTTGGTTAATAGAAACAGGACAGGTATGGGGGAGGCCTACCCTACCTAAACCTGCCATATTGCCATTCCTATTTGGCTTTATGGGCGGATTTAGGTCGGGCAATCGTTATCATACGTTTTGTATAAGAAGTATTTTAAACTTGTTTGTAACATAGCTTGTTACACAAATAATATAGCTTGTTTTAAATAACCGTAGACAAGACTTAGGGTCCAAACCGTAAAAAGATAAATTATAAAAAAATGGGGGAAAAAAGAAAAATAAAAAATCTTAAATTGAAGGCTTAAAAACCCGAATGGCCGAAAACTGATGGTGTTTGTCAACATAGTGTTGATAAGCTTTGATCGTCTTGTCGTTTCGCTTCCAACAAGGTATCATACCCTTAATTTTGGCATCGAATGCCAAATACTCAAATTTTGACCTGATCTTCAGTCCATTCCCCTTCGATTCATTCTGCCATATGTTCTAGATCAACTTATTACACAAATAACATGGCTTGTCACAAAATTAACATAATTTGTTACGCATATAACATAGCTTGTTACACACATAACAATCCTTTCAACGAGCACAACGCAAGGAAAAAGAAAAGTAAAAAACAAAGAAAAAAAGCAAAAACAAAAATGAAAAAAAAAAAAGATTCCAACAACACCGACAGAAAAAAGAAAAGGAAAAAGAAAAAATTTTAAAAAATGAGGGAGAAAGCGAAAAGAGAAAAAACGAAAAAGGAAAAAAAAAATTCGCTAGCTAAAGTGCCAACGTACAAGTCATACATGCGTTCTAGGAGCGCATTCAAAATGCGACCCATACAAAAGAACTCATCTTCTTGTCTCTTCTTCCTTAAGCTTTTATTTCTTCCGATTCTTTATTTGTTGCTTCAAGTAACAGTGCTATATCTGGATCCAAAATATAAAATATCTTCAAGTTGGTGAGTAGAAATTTCACATTGTCTTTCCGCCTTGAAAAGTTAGCTCCATTGACCGTATCGAGTTTCACGAGATCATGATTCGTCGTATTAAGAGTGGCCATCGTTGTCTCAATCACCATCACACATAAATTCATTTGATATTGTTGGAAAATAAAAAGAAAGTTGATGGAGAAACATGAACTGAAAAGAAAACCGGGCCAGAACACGAATAAATTTGATGTCTTCAAACGAAATTTCCCCCCTTTTCGGGGTTGAAGAATGCTTAGGGGATGTTCGGCAAACGGTTTGAGGATTAAACAAGTCTTACAATGTTCCAACACAAAACAAAATGAAGGTACACAAAATATGAGAACCATGGAAAGGTGCCTTAAAACGTCCAAAATAGAAAGAAATCTCAATGCTGAAATTTAGCCTGTGCAACTGCACAGTGTAATTAGAATATGCGGTTGATGTGTGGCCGTAAGCCAAAATGTGGGCATTCTGCCCACATTCAATTTTCTTGCTGCGGCCGCATAGTTTAATGATGTTCGGCCGCACAGTAATATATTTTTTTTTCTTTCCTCAAATATTTGAACCTTCTTTTGTTTATCAATTCATACTACGAAAATTTATGTTTATCTTAAAACAATTTACAACAATATCCAAATTTTCAATATATTACATCACTTTAATTCATCACATTCATCTGTGTCAAAGTTTGTTTCTATGGCATATATTAAGTAGAACTATTCTTTCAATTTTTTGGAGCTTTGTTCTTTATCAATCTCTTTCATTTACTAAATTCATGTTTCATTTTATTTGCCAATTATATGTCTACTTATATTATACTAAAGTCTAATTATTTGATTTTATAACTACCATACAAGAATTCAACGTTTAGGCTAATACTATACAAACAATTCGAAACTGGACAAAATGCAAAGGTTTGTGCATGTCAATAATCATTGCCTACTAGCATATAAAATGTATATTAGCGTGATAAATGAAGAGTAACAACATAACAAAACTAAAAATTCAAGAAATAACTTGGAGAAAAACATGATTGAAAACAAAGAGTTTAATAACATCCGATGTCCCACTATGATGTCAGTGGACAAGACAGCCGAATACATAGTGGATCCGTGACAGTAAGAGAGCTATGTGTTATTAGGTTTATTTTTGGGTCACATTCTGCAGATGCTACCATAAAGGTAAATCCAATGGTACTTGAAAATTTTTTAGATTTAAAGTTATATAAAGAAAACAGCCTCATAAAAAGGAAAGTGCTATATGTTGAGAATTTTTTACAAATTTTTTTATGAAATAGAGTGGTTTTACCCTTTTTTTCTCTATACAATTAGAGAAACTTTAGAGAGAGGAGTATAGATTCGAATTCAAGACCTTGTCTTTGGTAAGGGGTGGTTTTACCATATTAATTCTTATCCATGTATATAAAAAATTATAGAGAGATATGAAAATGTGACATGAATAAGTGAAACTGTGTATGTAGCATATTAGTATTGGATGGTGAAAAAGTAGCCATGTGATTATTAACCAATGAATTTGTGCAACGTGAAAATTTCACTTATTGATGTCACTTTTTCATGTCTCCTTAGAATTGCTCCATGTATATCGTACTGTACTTGAGAAAAAAATAAGTTAAGATGATAAATTTATCATATTTTTAAAAGATTTAGTAAATGATTATTTAAAAAGGATAATTATATTGTCACTACAAGAATTACTTCTCTCAATACATTTTATTCCAACCACATGTAAGTGTGAAAATAGATACACACCACAATAAAATTACATTCATAACCAACACAAAATAACGTATAACAAAAAATAAAGAAAGATCAATGTAAAAGTGTGGAGCACACCACGCAATTTTCCAAATTTCATCCCTATCCTTTACACCACAAGAACGAAAACCATTTTCACCTAAATCGTGAGTTCTTGCCCATTGCCAGAAAGCCTAGGTGCGGAGGGTTTGGGTTGAAATACGAATTTCCGACTGCAATATACTGAGCCAAGAATGACTGCAAGCAAGCACTGTGGAATATAACCCAATTCGGGAAGCATTGACTTTGAGAAGTCGGAGGCAACGGAAGATTGTACGACGGGATTGTCAGGGAGGACAAGCAAGTAAATTTATTCTATCATTTAAAAATACTTTAGCAATGGCCAAAGATGAACGAAAAAGAGAATTTTGAGCGTTATATGGGACCATATACGCGGCCACTTTAAGTATAACTGTATAAGCATTGTATTGAACAAAACTTCTAACTATTGGAATTATGTAGACTGATGTGTCGCTAAGTCATCTTAAGTACAAGGGCAGGCCCTCAAATCTATATATTACATATAGTAGAAAAGTCTTGGAATTCGTTTTTGGGCGGGAAACTTGGATTCCAATTTATTTTTTTTAAAGTTTTTTTGAAACATTTGGTGCTGATTCAATAATTATGGTTGGGAAAAAGAGATTAAGGTTGATTACGCGTCTTTGCATGCGGTTGTGCTTCCAATGGTGAATTTCTTTTTTCCTTTTTTTTTCTTTTTTTTTTTTAAAACGCATTGGCTGATAAAATAAAGAAGACTTTGGTGGGGAAAAGGAAATTTTAGAGCTTGTTTGGTATTCATTATTTTTGCAATTTATAAATTTACCTACCATGATTTGACTATTGATTTGACAACTATTCAACAATCACTACACATTCAAATTTCAATTAAATCTCCATCACTCATTTTCACTTATTATAAATTCTCTTTATAAGTTGATTTTATAAATCTAACCAAACGGGTCCTTAGTTTAACTCATTGCACGCGTTTAGACTTATAATGGTGAAATCATTTTTTTCCATTTTTTCTTTTCTTTTTTTTAAAACACATTGGTTGTAATAGCATTGGCTACCAATTACATCGATTGTTGGAAGCGATACACCAAATATACCAGTGCTCAAACAAACAGTTACATAGGTTCTTTAGGTTTTAGCTGCTACCAATTAATTCTTATGTTTTTAAGGTTTTGGACTAATGAACTATAAGATTTCTTTCTGATTTTTCTCTTTTTCCCACTACATTTTCGTCAATTATTTATGTATTAAAATGCAAGTGTGGCTTTATTTAGCTTCATATAGTCTATTTTTGCATTGGAAAGTGGTGTTCATATTTGAATCCCAACAGCATGCGTTTCACGTTCCAATGAGTTCCCTCTTAAAGCTGCATCAGAGAATGGTTCACATTCAGTGCTTGGGTATTTGAAGAGACGCTTTGATACTTGTGTGTATGGTTAAATTCTCTTCGGTTTCTTATATAGCTATGGAACACAAACTGATTTTCTTATTTTGATCCCTTATATCTTCTTTTGATCCCTTATACTCTTGCGTGTTTTCTTTGCAAATGGCTCCGGCATGGACATCTCCAAGAGGTTATTGATGTTTATGGTTCGTATTATCGGCCTTTATGTTCGTAACATCAATACGGGCAAAGAGGAAATTGGATTGGAATTTATGTGTCATGATAGTGAGGTGTGAATTCTCTACGTTTTTCCTTTTAGTGTCTTCTGATTTTACTTTTTATGGTATCCCTGGGTTTGTAATATGGCATGTACTTTTAAAAAAAAAAAAAATGTAGGGACATTGAATTCATGGCAGCATTAATAACAAATAATTGATGCCAAAGTTCAGAAATGTGTTGAAAGAATGGAATGTTTATGCAATTAATCACTTCGTTGTGACTGCAAACTTTAGCAAATACAAAGCGTGTACGCATAAGTACAAAATCAGTTTCATAGGTAAGACTCATGTGGCCGAAAATCATGATCTTGCGTTTCCTCGGCAAATATTTGTTTTCAAGCCTTTCAATCAACTGACGGACCCTGATGTGAGACCTTATTGGTAAGCTGGTTTTCTATGGTTTCGTAAATATTATATTTACTAATTTCATTAGTGTTGTATTTTCTGTATTTTTCCTGATTATTGTTTAATTATTGTGTGTTTTATTTTTTAGATGTTAATGGGGAGATTGTGATTAAAGATGAAATGAGGAATGTGGAGATGGCTGAGAGGGAGTCAAAGCTAATGGAATTGACTCTTGAGAATCTTGACTTATGGTTGGCAATGCTGGTGGGGCAAGTAGGAGGATGTCTTTGGCTGGATCCGTTGAATCGGATTAAGCGAGTGGCAAGAGCCCATTTAAAATAATAGATGAATTAAGTGAGACGAAGAAAGTGATGATTATTACTTTTTGTTATAAGACATTTAAAATTTTCTAAGTTGTTGGAGTTAATTGACATTTCTTATAATTATTTGTTTTTTTAGATTGGTACCTATTGGGTACATGCGAAGATAGATTCAGTTGAAATTGATTCCGGTTTGTATTATATATCATGGTCCTAATGAGAAATGCCGGAGGAAAAAAGTGTTTGATTTACATGATGATACTGTGTATTGTGACAAATGTGATGAGTGTTACTAGGTAATTAATCTCTGTTCTTTATTTTTTGCAATATTTTTCTGTTTCATGATAGCTTAGTGCAATAATTAGTTTTCTATCTATAGCTATAAGGTTTAGGTGAACGTGATTAACAATGGTGGTTTTGCAAGTTTTCTATTGTGGGAGAATGAATGTGCTGAGTTGACTGGGAAAACATCAGCTAAGTTGAATAGGGGAGTTGATGGGGTTAGTATTATGCTGTTTGTTCTGTTTTTTTTATTACTATTTCATCTATCTCTTTCAAGTTGTTTTTGTTGACTAAACATTCTATTTGCAAAGGTGGAGAACAATGAGGAGGTTCATGTATTCCCTGAAATTGTGAAGAAAATTGTTGGGAGGGAAGCATTATTTAAGGTTCTGGGAAGAAAGAAGGTGACTTGTGACCATGAGTTAATAACAATGTATGCTAATAGTGATGCTGTTATGCAAGAGTCGGATTTGTTCTCTAAGATGGTCAATAAAAGTGCATCAAAGGTTTGCTTATGTCAACTACTTGAATTTCTAGGAATATGATGTTTGTCTATTTCTAAGTGTTGGTTGATCTACAACTGGAATTTTCTTCTTTATTTGGTTGCATGGAATTAATTCTCAAATCGTTTGAAGCTTATGTGGTTCTGTGTTTTATGTCTTACTAAAGTTTTTCCCCCAACTTTAGGCAAGTTTTTAAAACTATATGTACTTTATTAAGATGTTTCTGATAAGAATGTGTGTATAATACGAGTTCTAATTAGAATATTTCAACTTATTTGTACTATGTGCGTGTAAAAGATCCACTGAAGAAGCTATATAATTTTTTAATTTGCCAGTATATACTGTCAATCAAAATGCAATTTTTACCCTACCAGTTGGATAAAAAAATTATTCGAACGGACCTTATAAATTTGCCTTTTTTTTTCTCCTTAAAACGTAAATATTGAACATGTTTTTCAAATTACTAATAGGTAACTCCATCTATACGAGGAATTAGGTGAGAATACTCGGGTATTAGAAAGACAACGGTACACATCCATGCCAAAGGAATGTTAATGAACTGTTTATGACTACATTGTGTACTAATAAACTAGACATGTTATAGAAACTACACACGTTAATTATAGATAATTACCTATTATTCTTTCCTATGCAATTACCATAAATAAAAGACAGTGACAATCACTTACGCCAGTTGGACTGCTCTTGAAGAATCCAGTTTTTGGTCTGCTCTTGAAGAATCCAGTTTTTGGTCATCGGCAATTGTATGTTGCAATGTCTACGGTAAAAAATAGCAGAGGATTGAAGATGGTTTTTGTAGCAATGCCGATTGTAACCTAAAGTCCACAGCAATAATTGTTTCTAAAATTTCGAAATTTGGATTAAATTTACCATACATTTGCTATATGTCTATTTATACTTTCATTTAAATGTTACTTTTTAAAATCTAATGGGGTTCCTAATAGAGTATCATAAGTAGATTGTGGTAATTTTTTTCTTCCACTCATCCCTTGCAATGCATGGGTAAAATACTAGTATTTCTTCATAATTAAACAGTTTGGTACTTTTGACTATTGGAGTTGTGTTGAAAACGAAGACCAGTTCCGTCCCTCGGTGCCTGTAATTGAATTTCAACTTATTTCAGCGAACAACCGTGAAAAAAATGATACGAGGAGGAAAACAAAAGAAGCAAAAAATTTAAAAATTTGATGAGGTGAGGGGGAAAAGAGAATGTATAATAACATAATTAAATGAATGTCATTATTATAACTAGTTTTTCACCTACGTGATGTACGGGAAGAATAATTCAAAATAATCTAACTTATTATAAAGATTTGAGAAATTAGATGCCGACACATGTGTAAAAAAAAAAAGGTGAAAAATTTATATCGTAGTATAGTATCATATATTTGTTTAAACATAGTTATATATTTTATTTTAATCATTTCATAGATATAAATAATCAATTCATAAAAATTATCAACTATTAATTTTGTTTGTGCACCCCAAGACCCATGTGGTATAATGTTATTTTAGTAACTATCAAACCCTTGAATAAAAAAGAGAAAATTTAGGGATAATCCATTCGAAATCACAGAGGGATATGAGATAAGATAAAATTATGAAGATAAGATAACTTAAAAGTTTTGAAGATAACTCGAGTAGAATTTTTTTTTTTAAATTAGATATACAAAGAGTTTACCGCATTGATTACCGCATTTGAAAAACAAAAGACCAAATTATCTCTACTTATAAGAAAAATTGGTGGAAAATTGCGGTAAAATTGTACTATAAGCTATTTTTATTTAATTAATATATAGATTTTAATTTGTGCATGTTTTAAGAGAGGCAAATCGGGAACCCCACGCTATCGCTAGGTTCGCGTTTGATCACTATTCTAATTTGTTTTGGACGAGAGATGTCTCAACTTTCATTTTAGACCTTGTAAATGATGACTTGCGAGTTGAATAAAAAAGAAAAAAAAATGATTAACTGGTGCAAAAAGTGTTACCGACAAATAAATCAAAATATGGTAAAATGATTATAAAAATTTATGTCTCATAATGCTAATATATGACTTAACTGACTGTATTAATAATTTATTAAATTTTTGTATAAAAATTCATTGACATTTGTTATTAGAGTAATTTTAGGTAGACATATTTATCTGATATGAATAATTGACATTTGTTAGTTGGTAAACATGAATTGATTGTTTATATGCAGAGTTGTGCTACATTCCCTTGCCAAATTACTTGTCATTAAATAACTATTTAATACATTAGCAAAAACACACTTATATTAAATTGAAATACATGGACAAAAAGACACACACACCTCCACCAAGTCACCCAATAAGTAACTCAATAAGAAAGAGTAGCATTATCCTTATATGCAAGTGGTGAATTTAAAAGCCCACAATCATCTAATTTATGATTGACAACTAAACATGTCACTTTTTCATAATAGATAAATATGTCTCTCTTAAATTACTACAGTTATTATTACTTTTCAATCCCGTGCAACTCACGGGTGAGAATTCTAGTTCTTGTAGTGACAATATATAAATGCTCATTTACAAATAGTTGAACCCTCCCAATAAAAAGATGAAAATATTTCTCACCCTAATTTAAGATGATAGTCCTTTCAAGAATTTCTCAAAAATTTTGTTAAAAAGTTTCCCACCCACATAATAAGTATATAGTTCTAATTTAAAATACATATGACGTGTATTTATATATGCTATATGAGTGATAAGTTTTTAAAAAATTTCCTTGAAAATGAATCAAAACTGACAATAATAAGTCACCAAATAATATCCGGGTTTATTGGGAAGCATGTGGTCTACAAACATGCGTCGTCCTACAGAAAAAAAATCCAAGATAAATCAAACGATTTCTCCGACGAATACACAATATAAGATAAATAAAACGAAACATAGAGCACAAGAAAAACGCTGTGGATGCGGATATTTAACGGTCAAATCACGTCGCCCCCGGCAAATCCAACGGCTCTCATCCATCCATCTTCATTCCCCATTCCCTTCTCTGCTTCTCTGTGTGTATCCATTCAGTCAGTTTCTCCACATCTGTATATATGATTCTGGGTTCTCAATTTGATTGAGTATTTGTTTCTTTTTTTTTTTTTGTAAATTATGGCTGCAATTGAATCCTTGCCTCCAATAATCCACAGACAGTTTTCCTTGTATACGTACAGTAATCCTAATTATTTATACAGATACAGCTTCTTCTGTAATCGGTATAGAGATTTTCATGCAAAGCCCTGTCGTCTAGTTCCCAATTCCGGGTCGTTTAGGTTACAGCCTAGGGTTTCAAAGTTTAATCTTTGGGGAGGATGTTTGTGGAATGGTCATCAAAGATACTTTAATTACACGAAAATTTATGCTAATAGTTCTTGTGAACACGATACTGATTCGACCGACAAGGCTGAGTCCCAAGGGCAAGAAAATCAGAAATCTCCAGGCTCCAGCCCGGGTTCGGGGAGGAAGGAGAAGCAGGGGAAGAATAACTGGTGGTGGTTAAAGGGCAGTAATAAATGGAGATGGCAACCTATAATTCAAGCGCAAGAGATTGGTGTTTTGCTTGTACAGTTAGCAATAGTTATGTTTGTGATGAGATTGTTGCGGCCTGGGATTCCATTGCCCGGTGTGGAGCCACGGACCTCGACCACGTATGTGAGTGTTCCGTACAGTGAGTTTCTGAATAGGATAAATGGTAACCAGGTGCAAAAGGTTGAGGTTGATGGGGTACACATAATGTTTAAGTTGAAGAGGGATGCCGTTACTGGAAGCAATGACAGTGTTGGTGATGTGAATAGTAAGTTTCAGGATTCAGATTCTTTGTTAAAGAGTGTAAATCCAACAAAGAGAATCGTGTATACAACAACAAGGCCAAGTGATATCAAGACGCCATATGAGAAGATGGTTGAGAATGATGTAGAGTTTGGTTCCCCTGATAAGAGGTCTGGAGGGTTCTTGAACTCTGCATTGGTGAGTTATTACCACTGTTTTGTATTTCTGGTAGTTTGCTTGTTAACTGACTGTATTTATGAACCTAGGATGATTTGTTTTCATTTCTATATAGATGGATCTATTGGTCTATAATTTTGAACAATGGCATAGCAAGCAAAAGCATATGACTTGATACTATAAGATTTGTTCTTTTGCTATCTCTTATGTTTGTCAATGCTAGGAACCAGACGGTTTCAGTGAAGTTACAGTTAATAGAAATCTAAAAGAAAAACTTATGAGGAACTGTCCCTGAATCCTCAAGGATTTCACAGGTTTACTTAGATGGAAAGGAATTCCTGAATGGGTTAGGTTTCTACTCTTACTCTCATTATTTGGGGGAAAAAAAGGAAGAAAGAGATGAAATTTGATATGTCGACTTATGGTTGTGTAGCCTTGCAGCTCCATATATCATTACATTAGTTCACTCTGAACACCCAATTTGGCCATGTTTTGGTTGTACGCTCAATTTATCATTACCTCTAGAGCCAGTATATATTCTTCTTTCAACTTCCTACTCATTTTGCTTGTTCCTTTCTTGGCTGTTGTTTGAGAGCTACTTTACCAGCTGAAGGTAATCTTTTCTTCCTCAGTTTTCACTCATTTTTTCCTTTCTTGGCTGTTGTTTGAGAGTTACTTTACCATCTGAAGGTAATCTTTTCTTCTTCAGTTTTCACTCATTTTTTCTAACATTCGCATCCTCATTTCAGTGGTATTATTCTGCTTATATGTGGCATCTCAGTTGCCTGCATATTCTAGCAGAAATTATATTCTTATTATTATTATTTTCTTTTTTTTGAAAAGAGAAATTATATTCTTATTAAATTCATGCTATTTAGTCATGATGTGCCCTCTTCTGTGCTTCAAAATTTTAAATTAACATCAATTTTCTCTGACTTTAGACTCTGCTGATTTAGCCTACACACTGCAACTGTAGCTTCAAGTTTTCTATTTTTTCAATAATATAGCTATAACTGTATTTTATTTCTGTTCAACTAGGTTCAGTCACAACCTACTATTCTTTGTCACTGTCAACACATTAGCACCATCTTGCTTCCTTTTTTTTTTCTGTTCGTTTAAGTTTGGAGTACTGTTCATACTGGCTAATCTTTGTCTTAATTATATTGTGTTGAAATGTACAATAGTTAGAATAAAAAGTTACATAAATTGAGATGGATGGTGACTTTTCTAATAGAGAGAAGCCTGTTAGAGAGTATAGATGCAAACAATATAGAGGTCACCGAGAGAATGGGGAAGAGTGACACGTTCTCCCCCTTTAAGTTTGGCATAGTCCTTTAGCACTTGGATAGAGTTAAATGGTGAAAACTAATCATATTAAAGTATTATGTATTTGTTTCTTTAATCTTATTTTGGGTCGTGTAAAATTAGTACTTTAATTTCTCATAGAGTATTGACGAAATTTCAAATGTTCAAATAGTTATAAATTTTCTATAACAAACTATTAAAGTTTAAAACATACATCAAGTGCCCATTAAGTTCCTACCCTTGTTTTATACAAAACTTGGTCCATCACTTTCATTCACATCTTTTTGTGACCTCTACGTACAACTCCACCTCTTATTCACATTTCACTTTTGTCTTAAAAGCAAATATAGGAGCTGAATTGGGACTTAACCGACCACAGTTGTTTATACAAGTAAAAATCACATCCAGTACAAATTAAGAATAAAAATAGAAGTTTACATAAATTGAGAGAGTGTATGGTTTTGATTTTCTGAGAACTGATTTTGTTAACAGTGATTTTTTTCCCCTTCTTTTCTTGGGCGAATGTGGTTATAAAGCAATCTGCTGAAGTGTATCATTCCAAAGTATGTGTGGTAGTCTGGTAGATTGAATGCTGGAAAGAATTAATTTTCCAAAAATCATTTACATATATAGGCTAAGAAAACAAATAATTCAAACAAGATAAAGACGTTTGTATTTTCTCTATATTTTCCGTTTCAATTTCAATTCTTATATTAGATTTAGGTACTGCAAGCAAAAGTCAAAAGATATCTTGTACAATTACAGATACAGTTAATGAAATAAATGAACCATGACTCTTAAACCAGTAGTCCTGGCAAGCAATCCACTATAACTCCATTCGCGCATGAACCATCTCATTAAAGATTCACTGCAGAAACAGCCAGTACCTTGTTCTGAGATTTCTGGCCGAAACAAATTGAGTAGCCTATAAAGTCAATGCCACGGCCTAAGAAAAAAAGAAGGGGGATGGGGATATAAAAGCTACGAGCTCATTTTACATGGATTAAATATTAGTCTTTAAAAATTGCAACTTATGAATAAAATGAACCAAAGTGTTTATTCAAAAAAATCACAACCCGAACTTGTTATTGTTCCCTGGTCCATGAACCTTTCAACTACGCAGTCCAACACAGCCACTCCAAGGAGCTCTGTTAATATGTGCACGATACGCAACCCACAACAATGCAGAGTTGTCTGTGTGCCATTATTCAGCACACCCATATCACAGGATTTTATCAAATCAAACCACAATCTTGAGATATCACCTATCACCAACTACCCTCTACTTCTCTAGTGCCTTTGAACTTCTCTACAATAGGTAGCTGCCACCAAAATTGTTTCTTGATTTATATGTTTCTATGGATCGCATGTTGGCACTAGATACAAACTAACTGCAGTATTAAATTCTCATGAAAAGCAATGAAAATAAATAATTGACTTTGTGCCATTTGGATGGAAGTAAAAATAAATAATTGACTGAAGTATTCAAACTAATTTAATTACTAGATAAAAATAAATAGCGACTCTGATATTTGGACGAAAATTTAGAGTTCAGCATCAAAGGAATTCATTACAATGGAACGAGAGAAACAAGAAATTTTTGGGAAAATAATGAAAAGACTGGAAAGTTATTCTTGAATTCACCCGAAGCTAGCCGGTAGCCACCACTGACGCGTTTCGAGTTCCAACTTCCTCATTATAGTCACCTAGGGATGGAAACATGAGAGAGGAGGTGGCGTCAAAATATCTAAAATATGGGATAATTTGAACTTGTAACCAGAAGAGACATTGAGATATTCTGCGAACTTTTAGATAGAACCTTCGTGTAGAGTGCTACTAGACTTTCCTCCTAAAACTTGCTTGTAGTTACGACATGAATGATCATAGAACTTGAATTCATTAATTTAAACATGAAGATAGTTCATAATGCACTTATCTTGATTCCTTGATATGTTAAGTGAGAAAAGAGCTTTCAAAGGGACTTGCTATGTGCTTGTTTTTACTCACAAGTAAAGCCTAAGATGTGTGTATTTCTTGTGCGGGAGAGGTGAGGAAGGGGAAAAAGCAGAGTGAAGTTCCTTTGAGCTAATGAATTCCTTTCATATAGTGGTGAAGAACAGGAGTGAGTGTGTAGTCAATGTGTGTGTACATGAACAAAATCACCGCAGTATCAGCTATAAATCTCATCCAAACTCGCTTTGGTCTCTAAACTTGCAAAAAGATTTCTATCCCCTTTATTCAAAAATAACGGTTATGTATCTTGATTCGGGGTATTACAATAATTGGGCCTCCATTACTTATAAGTGGTATGATGTTTAGCAACAATAAGGAATGCTCTTATGGTGTGCTTGATGCAAAAAGATGGAAAATTAAAATGAAAATATTTTCTACAGAAAACAAAAACCTAGGGAGGCAGTAGGAATTTTTTCCCCCAGGAAAATGGTCCAAAATATGCTCAAAATGATCATACTATGGAATTTCAATTCCATCTCAATTTGTATATCAAACGCACAAAGATCGAATTTTTTTCCATGAATGTGACATTTTCCATGGAAAACAACTCCAATCAAACACACTCTTAGTGTTTTTGCAAGTATTATCCATATGAGAGCTGTGAAGTGTAATTTTTGAGGATATTATGTGTAACTTATCCTGCCTGTCCTGGTGTCATTTTCAAAGGCCTCTTCTGTACTCTGAATAGAGAGCAAATCATTATCATTAGGTAAGTTATGTTTTTGAGCAACAACGTATATCTTGTCTTTGTTCAAGTTTTTAGTATAGGAGCTGAATGTAAGATGCCTAGTTGGATATTCTGGTAGGGATAAGACAGTAGGCTGTGCAGCAGTTGAATAGACAGTGCACTTATGAGTTGGCTTAAGCCCAAACACCTGAGAGAGTTGTGGATACTTCTGACTCCGTTATCTTGCCTTCTATCTTGCAGATAGCTTTATTCTATGTCGCAGTGCTTGCAGGTCTTCTTCATCGGTTTCCTATAAGCTTTTCTCAGGTAAGAACAATCATGCTACATGTTTGTTTTTGCAAGCAGGTGTATTGGTACTTGACTTGAATGTGGTTTTCAAATATACAGCAGTCACCAGGTCAGCTCAGAAACCGCAAGACTGGTGGTTCTGGTGGATCCAAAGTCTCTGAACAAGGGGAAACTATTACTTTTGCTGATGTTGCTGGTGTTGATGAGGCCAAGGAAGAACTGGAAGAGATCGTGGTATGCTAGACATTCCTCAACAATTTGGTATTACTTCCAGAATGGAATTATAGTTCCTTCTGTGTGTAGAGATTTTGTTTCTGATTCAGAAATTTCCTCATTGATCAGGAATTTCTTAAGAATCCGGACAGGTATATCAGACTTGGTGCACGCCCTCCTCGAGGTGTTCTTTTGGTAAGTATAAGTGCTCTAATGCTGCCTGCTAGGCAGCTACTCGTGCTAATGTTGCCTGGAGATGACCGATATGATAACTTACTTAAAATTGACCCTATTATTTTGCTGAATCTTCTTTCCTCTGTCTACCCTGGTCACTTATACATACTTTTGTCTGTTTAGTTTGTTTCCTGAGTTTTTTTTTTTGAAATGTCTTTGTACTTATAGCATCATATTACAGGTGGGTCTCCCTGGGACAGGGAAGACACTTTTAGCAAAGGCTGTTGCTGGGGAAGCTGAAGTTCCCTTCATCAGTTGTTCAGCAAGTGAGTTTGTTGAGTTGTATGTTGGTATGGGTGCATCTCGTGTCAGAGACCTTTTTGCTCGAGCAAAGAAAGAGGCTCCATCAATTATTTTCATAGATGAGGTACCTTCTTCTGTCTTCACCTTTTCTGCTCTCTACTGGGCATTCATGTCCAGTCTCAGGGGCATCTGGTGAATAATCTTTTTACAATGTTGAGTTTCCTGACTGTACAGATAGATGCTGTAGCTAAGAGCCGTGATGGTAGATTTCGCATTGTCAGCAATGATGAGCGGGAACAAACGCTAAACCAGCTGCTCACTGTAAGAATTTTCAAAATCAATGACATTTTGCCTTAGGACAATTTTAGCTTACCTATGAAACTTAAACATAATAGAATATATGCTTCAGGAAATGGATGGATTTGACAGCAACTCTGCCGTAATTGTCCTTGGAGCTACTAACAGAGAGGATGTTTTAGACCCAGCCCTTCGTCGACCTGGTAGATTTGACCGAGTGGTTGCGGTTGGTGTGCTAATTTGGAAACTCTCATTTTGAGCGTAGAAGTTTTAACGGAACACTTCTATCTTTTAGTTGTTTGTTCAAGAATAAGTTGCTTGATATTTGGTCTTTAGGTGGAAACACCTGATCGGATTGGAAGGGAAGCCATTTTGAAAGTACATGTTTCCAATAAAGAACTTCCTCTTGGGAAGGATGTAGATCTGGCTGATATAGCGTCTATGACCACTGGTTTCACTGGGTAAATATTCATTCTTCTAATTGTGCGATTAATTTTTGTTAACGTTAATTAACATCTTATTTCGTGTTCCTCTTTCTGGTTTTGGATATTATGCAGCGCAGATCTGGCCAATTTGGTGAATGAAGCTGCATTATTAGCTGGAAGGCAAAATAAACTTCTTGTAGAGAAAATTGACTTTATCCAAGCAGTAGAGCGATCAATAGCGGTATGATAGGCATGCTATTTTTCACAGTTATGTCATTCTGTTTTGTACGATACTGGTCTATCGGTTGCACCTGTTAGAGAATTACCAAGTTTTCTCTAACCTGTCTAACTAGGTAGAGTATCTAGTTTGATCAGGCAGCCGGAGATTCTTTTGAGTTAGTTGTCTCATATGTGGTCAAGGCTCTTTTTGAAGTAGATGAGATCCATAAATGATGCATAAATAATGAGATATGTTTGGTCGAGCGTTCTTTTATATTTTCTTGCTGTATTGCAGGGAATTGAAAAGAAGACAACCAAGTTGCCAGGTACTGAGAAAGCTGTTGTTGCAAGGCATGAAGCTGGTCATGCTGTAGTGGGAACTGCTGTTGCAAATCTTCTTTCTGGTCAGCCACGCGTTGAGGTAATAGCAGTGATTTAAGTTGCTGCTTTGTTTTCCGATCCTATGGATCAACTTATTGTTAAGGGCTTTAGGTTAGGCCTGAATGGGTTCTTCTTCACTTTTCTTTAACCCATCTGAAACATGGGAAATGCCTCCAGTCGTTGTGTTCATGGGAAATGCCTCCAGTCGTTGTGTTTTCAATTTTATCTCAATTAAGAAATTTCAATAACAAAGTGGTAGTAGCATTATTATTATTATTATTATTATTTTTTTTTTTTTCCTTTTTTTTGGGTTTTTTTTTTTTTGGGGGGGGGACCTATCCAACGAATCCCATCCCCTCATATATGCAGGTTGGTGGTGCATGCGCTTAAAAATTTAAAGTAGGTCCCTGTCATTGCGTCTATTTTTTCCTTGGTAGTATTCACGGGTTACAGATGAATACATTTTATTACGATCAGTCAGCAGTGTGTTTACTTAATATTTAGTGATTGTATACTTCAAAAAAGATCTGAAGTACAGTGCTGGTGCTTGATCATAGTTTTAAAAGGAACTACAAAAACATGCTTTTGTTTTTCCTTACCTTTTTCTGTAAGTCTTGATGAATCAAAGGTATTCTTATTTATAATAAATTTGTGTCTGATTGCAAATGCCACAACTCTGAAGTATTTCATTTAAAAATAATGTATGCACATGGGAATATCACATGGATATTGTCGTGTAGATGCTGCAACACAGTGATTATAATCATTTTTGTTTTACCAGAAGCTTAGCATATTGCCAAGATCTAGAGGGGCACTGGGGTTTACTTACACTCCCCCAACCAATGAAGATAGGTATTTGCTCTTCATAGATGAGTTGCGTGGGCGGCTTGTTACTCTTCTAGGTGGGCGTGCAGCAGAAGACGTTATTTACTCTGGACGTGTATCAACTGGAGCGCTTGATGATATACGGAAAGCAACAGACATGGCCTACAAAGCAGTGGCTGAATATGGCCTTAATGAAACCATTGGCCCTATTTCAATGACTACTCTTTCTGGTGGTGGATTTGAAGAGTCTGGGGGATCTGCCCCTTGGAAAAGGGATAATGTACTCTATATTCTCATATCTCTTCTTTATTTAAACACATACGCGTGTACAGTTACAAAGTTTGAATTTATACCATGGCAATTGTTGTGATTGTAACTGTTGATTTGATAGGGGTACCTCGTAGATCTTGTCCAGACAGAGGTCAAAACTTTGCTGCAATCTGCACTTAATGTTGCTGTCTCTGTTGTCAGTGCCAATCAAACTGTCCTTGAAGGTCTTGGGGCTTACTTGGAAGGTAATTCTTAAACTTCTAGTTGATCTGTTCACTCGCATATCTATATGGGGGAACACACTAGAAAGAGTAATGTTATATAGCACCACTGGTGACTGATAAATTTCACATGCATTTAACTAAAGTGGGTCACAGATGCATACATTTAACTCCACTTATCATTTAATACCACATGCAATGCCACGTAGTACTGAGATTAGATTACCAAGGTACTGGGATTTCCAAAGTACTTACCACATAATACCACATACGTTATCATATGGATAACCTTCTTTTTCATGCTACTTAAATCTCGTCAGTAGAGGACAGACTTTGCTTTCTAGTACTGAAATTGCCAAAGTACTAAGGTCTGCCATGAATTTGTGTTGCCTTTATTTGGGAAAGATACCACTCAGTTCTGTCCCGGGAATGCTAGACTGATAAATTCTTGCTTAAACGGTGCAAGAGATCCATTATTCAGTTATCAGCAACTCCAATAATGACAGAGGACATTATAATACTGTGGATATCACAGAAAGTAGTTAAAAAAGTAACATTGATGCCTACTTGTCGAGAAGAAACGCTTTCTTTCTAGAGTTTTGTTTTGGAACATGATGATATCTTCGACAACTTTATATTGTAGAAAAAGAGAAAATAGAAGGTGAAGAGCTGCAAGAATGGTTGAAATTGGTGGTCGCCCCATCAGAGCTCACCGTCTTTGTCAGAGGACAACAAGGCTCTCTTCTCCCGTTGCAAACAGGTTCAGTTTAACAAATAATGTGTACTGAATGTGTTATCATACGAGATTTTTGGCGAAATATCCACCTTGACTCCCATCTGACCAGGGGAATTACAAGAAAGCCGCGAAATGCGCCTCGTTGATAAAGCAAATGGTGGGAGTCGAGCTTTTTGAATGTTGTACATATATATTCTATATGGAAGCTGTATCGAAACTCACATTATAGAGTGCTGGAAATGCAAGATTTTCAGATAGGTGTAAGTTTCTCTCGACATCATAGGGTCGAGAAGAGAATCACTGTTACTCTCATTTTCTTGCTGTAAATTTCGTAATTATTTTGCAATACAAAATTCTAACTGTCATTCATATAATTGTTAACAATATGCAATATTTCTGTTCAAGGCACTCTTGTTTGGACATCCGGGGTATAGAGCTATCAAATGAACTGTGAATAACCCGTCCTCCTGTATAAAAGGCCGGTTACTCTTATTGTACAACATCGACTTTGATATGACAATCTTAACAAGATGAAGAATCCACCAAGCGATATTAACATCATTGTCTCGTGTATGACATATTAAGATGTAAATTGACTGAAATTTTTACGTGGCTACTTCAAGTTCTTTTCTTTATTTAATTAATTAATTTATTTATTTTTTTTAATAAAAAGGCAACCACAATTTCATTCATAATAAATACGTACGGAGGAAATTAGACAGTGTACCACGTTTTCGAAACATTATTGGGCTTCTACTACACTTTTACCTAGTTATTTAAAATTATTTTCCAAGAATAATGGGTGATGCTATAAGTATTTAAAATTATCTTTTCCCTTAATTATATCTTGTAATTGTTTATTATTAATTTAAATTCAAAAGTTTCAGTTTTTTTTTTATTTTTAAACCATGATTTTCTCTAATCGTTTGTATATCCTAATTCCTAAATAAGAGCTAATGTATGTGTTATAACTTCTATTCAGTTATTATGAATGTTTATCTTAAATAAGTTCTGGTGACTATCCAATCGAATTGAGCATGATTGAAATTCTTCTTTTTCAATTTTTATTTGATTTATCATTTTGATTATACTGTTGTTAAATAAACCTTTTTGTCCACTTTGTGTTAACCTTTTGTATAATGAATAATTCTGTCTAAACAAAAAAGAGAACAAAAACTTTGACAGAATAAACATGTGGAACGTGCCATTACCATTGATTGAAAAGTAACTTTTTGTATGTTTTTTTGTTTAAATAACAGAACCATTACCATTGATTGAAAAGTAACTTTTTGTATGTTTTTTTGTTTAAATAACAGAACTCGTTGTATAATATAACTTTTTCAGGACGCAACTTTTTTATCTTAAAAATGATATCTCATTATACCTCTAATATGATAATCCCACCATAAGTACGACGGAAGATAGAGACTATGGTTTATCTCATCAAAAAGATGAGTCAATTTTATATTTTACCATGTGTGTAAGTTCAAGATATATATTATAATCGAACTCAGTCGGTTGCCACTTGCCAAATAAACATGAATGCAAACAAGTTATGAGGGTCCGTTTGGCAACGTGACCTGCTTTGGTTCTTATTGTATAAAAAATTGACAACTCACAATGTTATTTAGTTTTTTTATGAAGTCAGATCGACATCTTGTATAGAGCCCGAGAAACTATGTAGCCCACCCCGAAATGTGCAATCAAATTTTGTAGCACTCTGAAATGACACAGTGATATTTTTCAAGTGGCTAAATATCAAAGGTAGCTTTCTTGAAGTGACAAGTCTTGTTTGTCACAAGTGAAAAATGTAAGCCACGACAATGGCCTCATGTGACTCCTAATTATTTATTGACTTGAAATAGTTATGCATTTTCACAAAATCAAACAAAAAATGATTGTTTCTGACTTGGTACAACTAGTAGGTGTGGAGACTTGAGATAACTTGGCTATCGATTAATCACTCTCTATATATAAATAATATATCTCTAGTTTGATGGGTTACTAAGAGTACCTTTCGAGAATTTTTTGAAAGTTTTGTTAAAAAACTTCTCACATATGCGATTCACATAAATACATACCATAGTTTTTTAATAAAATTTTTGAGAAGTTATTGAAAATTTCCTGGGTTATTAAATTAATTTTTAATATCCTTAATTTATTACTATTATGCAATTGGAAAAAAAAAAACTGAAATATCGCAAAAAAGGCAAGTTACTCGAGGGAGTGGGCATCCTGTGAGAGTGAGTGTGTGTCTCTCCATGTAAAATAGGGTAAATTTCACAAAAGCTCACCAACTTTTGTAAGATGTAGTAATTTCATCTCTAATTTTTTTTTCAACCTCTCAAGTTTCTAATCTTGTGAAAATTCTCAAAAAGTTCTTGTGAACACGATTTGCCTATTTTGACCATTAAAGGGAAAGAAAATAACCTTTTTAACCATCATATTAAATAAAAAAACCATATATATATATATATATATATTTTTTTTAAATGCAAAACCATATGGGGTAAGAATTACGAGTAAGCGGTTAGGTCTAACTAGATTTTTATGGTTTGATGTTGATGTAGATCGCGGTTTACCATCAGAAAAAATTAGTACATTCTAAATAAATTGAGAAACAGTATTCATCTTTTTTCAAAAAAAAAAAAAGAAGAAGAAGAATAAGAAGAAGAAGAAATCAAGAAATAAATAAATAGCAGTCAGCTATTTTTGAGTTAAAGTATAAATATTAATCAATTGCATAGTAATAATATTATTAGGTGGCACTGTACAACAAAACAAAATATCAATTGTCAAAAGTTATATGCTATAGAATTTCACTTTTAATCATCATAAATATAAAACAAATGTTGGCAAATAATTAGTAAGTGTAAATATGTAGATTTACGAATGAAAAGAAGAAAAAGATACTTTTTCATACGATTACAAGAAAATAGGATGGTATCTGAAAAAAGGGATGGTGTCTAAAAATAAAAAACTTGTGAAAAAACCAATTAAATCTAATTTTTTTGAGTACTTCTAATGAACATTATTGTTCAACTCGTCAAATATAGATGACAAAACATTAAACTGATAGGGAAGTTATGAAGGTGAGAATCTATGTTTGAGACTTGGTAGGAGAGTAACCAATAATAGCATCATGATTGGTTGGTTTAGTAAGGGAATGAAATGAGTTTATATTTAACTAGACCTATTTGAAAATTGAATAGGGATCATGGATTAAAGACAATTATGTCATTATTTTTTTTCTAATTTGGTGTTTTGGTAGTTTGAGACAGTTTAGCAAAATTGAGACCTAAACCAACAACTTCAAAACAGTTTGTTTGGGTCAAAACCAAATCATTGAGGAGTCTATGTGTACCTAAACCAACGATTTTGGAATTGCATTTTCAGTTCCTCGATTTGGAGGTTTAAATTTACAGTCTTAGTGAAAATGACAATTTTATTTGATGTGAGGGGGTATAAATGTCATTTTATTTTCCTTTAATGATCAAAATGGATGGATTCAGTCTATAGAGACATTTTGTAGAAAAGTTTTGAAAGGTTAGGGACTCTAGAGGTTGAAAAAACGTTAGAGGCAAAAGTGCTATATTTTGCAAAGGTTAGGGAGCGTTTGTGAAATTTACCCTTACAAATATCTGAAATCTTTAGGACCTACAATATGCCACGTAGCATCTCTTCTTTTTGATTTCGCGAGCGTGCGGTGCCATGTTCTGCTCGCTATAAAAAGCTCCGCCCATAAATGTTCGATTCTCATTCATTTCGCTTCCGATAACAGATAAGATTAATTCTAAGGTTAGGTTTCTCCTCTTCTTCTGAGTCTATCGGATTTCTCAGTTTTTTGTATGTGCATTCCGGTAATATAAGGCTACCGCTTTGTGTTTGTGTTCAATTATTGTACGAGTTTGGCTGAATTTCTTTTACTTTTCTTTTGCTGTGGCTGATCCTTGTGAATTTGTGTTAAATTACTGAAATTGTGGATAGATTCACTTAATCTGTTTCAAATTTGGATACATTTTCGCTCTGTGTATGACACAATTTCGCTCTGTTTCTACTTTTGTCTAGTTCACCTGCTTAGCTAAAACTTTTTTAATGCTTTTCTATACTTGGGAGCTTTAAGCCTTTAACCCTGCATAAACTTGAAAAAGCTCGAAACTTTTGCCTCCGCCATTTGTCGTGACTTGTCCGTTTCTGTTTATTTAGCCCTTATTTTTATAGTCTGGAAGTGTTCATCAGCAGGTTTGTTATTGGTGATATAATTTTCATAGAGAATACTAGAGTATTGATTGCATGTGACTAATTAGTTGATTGAATTTTCTCCTTTCACTATTTATTATAAATTTTATAGTATCTTATTTGCAATAGATGTTCTTGCAATTTAATTTTGTTATATTTGTGTCCACAACTTTTTTAATTGCATTTTTTCCTTAACTTTGTATTAGTTAACAGTTATTCCCTTAAGGACCTTTTCCTTTCAAAAGTTCTATTCATCTCAGAAATTTTATTTTGTCGACCAGCATAATAATATGTATGCGTGCATATATCTGGCACACAACCAAGTAAGTGCCTCGCACATGTAGCTTGGATGTGTGCTACTTATGCTTGCAGGCATGTATAATAACATGCCGCGTGTAGGAAAAATAAAATTTCTACTATTAAATCTACTTTTAAAGTAAGTTGAATATGTGTAGTACCCCTTATCCCCATAATTTTTTTTTATTCTTCTTAAAATGTTTAGGGCCCTTTTCATAGTGAAATTTTAGAAAGAAATTGTTATCGAGAAGAATATATCATGAGTAACGGGAGATCAAAGATACAAGGCAATAAAAAATTGGTGAACCTAAGTGTAACAATTAGTAAAGATTGAAGTCGTTAAAAGCAAATAAAAAAATGTAATTTAATATCAGGAAGTAAATTATGGTTAATTAAGAAGATAAAATAACATACTCAGGTAATTTTTATATATTATGATATTTATTAATTTTTATTTTTTAGAAAAAATAAATGCCATTTTTTATGAAACTACTTGTATTTTTTATATTTAATAACTAAATATATTTTTGAATAAATTAATATTTGAAAATCAACAAAAAAAGGAAATAGAATGAACAATGTTCGTTTGTGAGAACCTTGAAGTATTGGATTGGAGATGGCCTAACGCCTGAATCATGTGCGTTCCTTTCAAAAATATCAGTAGACTGATTCAGGTGGTCAGATTATATCCAAGTTTTGTGTGCACATAACAGATTGGAAGATCTTATCTGCACTATGTCAGAAATGTCATTTGCTATTCCATGACGTGGTTATTCGGGTCATAGAAAAAAATGTACAGAAATAACACATCATAATGGAAATATTAAAAAGATATTACTTTTACCTTGCAGCATTAAAGGTTATCATTAATAATTGGTCCCATATTACAAAATGGGGAGACTGTATTTGTTTGAAACAAACAGCAGCAAGCGTCTGTTGACTAATACGGTAGAATGACATGAAATCAAGTTGTAAATTGAAATTTCTATAGATGATCTTTCAGTTAGTGTTCATCGTTGCTATCTTGTTTTGTTTGCATATTTTTTACTTCCATTGGTATGGCTTTGTTTCTCTGATCCATTATAGGGAAATTATACGCATCAACGATAGAAAATAGAGATTCATTCTTATGGTTGGTTGCAATTACATACTGCATACGAGATATTTCATCTACATTATGAAATAAAAAGCATCAGTTTTCTCTTTGGTTTCTTTTTCTGATTTTAGTTTCAATCCTTCCGATTGCAAGCCCTGTATATAGTTATTGTTTTGTAAAAATATTGACAATCTTGTTTCATATATTAAGACCTTCCGCAGATATGGCTGCTATTCAAAGTACTTTGACATCAGTTGTATGCAATAAAGGAAATCATTCTGCTCCCTTGAAGTTTCCTAATAGTTCTTTCTTGCCTGGGATTGATTTGAGTGGACATGTTTCTAGAGCATGGAGAAGCGCCATCAGGTTGACTTCTTTTGCAGGCCCAAAAGCTACGTTAACCTTTGATCCCCCTCCTACGAATACAGAAAAGCCTAAACAAAGGAAGCACACAGTTGATCCTAATGCTCCTGATTTTCTTCCACTTCCCTCCTTTGAGGAATGTTTTCCAAGAAGCTCTAAAGAACACAAGTGAGTCCTGCCAAACTATCCATGTGTTTTTAGTTTCAAAAGTTCCTATCATCTTACACAGTTCCCCACTTCACCATCTTACAGAAACATGCTTGAACAGACATCTGAGCATGTGTGCGAATGTGCATCTTTCATGTACACATTCTTATATGTTTGATGCCCTGAATTTAATTTGCAGGGAAGTCATTCATGAACAATCTGGTCATTTGCTCAAAGTTCCATTCCGGCGCGTCCACTTGTCAGGAGATGAACCACATTTTGATACATATGACACCAGTGGTCCACAAAACATAAACCCGCGTACTGGTAATGTGTTCCACATGTTTATTCCTTTACTGTCCTGAGACTATTGAGACATGCGACGGATTTAACTTTACTTTTCAGATAGTGTGTTTCGATGTCTCTTACTGATTCTTCAAAATAACTTATTGGAGAAGTATTTTCATTCTCTTTCCGGCTTGAGGCGTATTGGTCACTGAAAGACGATACCATATTCTGTGTCTGACATCAGTTCCTAATCCCCCACTACATATTAATTTTTTTGTTAAGCTTGCTACTGCATTCTTCAGTTTTCTTATATTTATTAGGAATCTTGTTAAACAGGTCTTCCAAAGTTGCGGAAGGAATGGATTGACAGGAGGGAGAAGTTGGGTGGACCAAGGTATACACAGATGTTCTACGCCAAGCAGGGAATTATAACAGAAGAGATGGCATTCTGTGCTGCTCGTGAAAAACTTGACCCAGAATTTGTGAGATTGGAAGTTGCACGTGGCCGTGCAATTATTCCTTCTAACAAGAAGCACACGGAGTTGGAACCAATGATAGTTGGGCGAAATTTCTTGGTTAAAGTGAATGCTAATATTGGAAACTCTGCCGTTGTGAGCTCCATCGAGGAAGAAGTTCACAAGCTTCAATGGGCAACAGATCGTGGGGTGCTGATACAGTTATGGATCTATCAACAGGCCGTCACATCCATGAAACCCGTGAATGGATCCTACGCAACTCTGCTGTACCTGTTGGAACTGTGCCTATCTATCAAGCATTGGAGAAAGTGAATGGCATTGCAGAGAATCTGAATTGGGAAGTTTTTAAGGAAACGTTGATTGAACAAGCTGAGCAGGGGGTTGATTATTTTACTATC
>CAVNYN010225665.1:0-25397 GCA_963692815.1 Nyctanthes arbor-tristis | reverse complement strand
ACCATTTACAAAATCTTTAATAACTCAATTGGCCATTGCCGAAAGAATATTGCTCAGTAGTACCGGTCATGTTAAGCACTAATCTAGGTGGAAATATACGTGACAATATATGATAAGTAGAATTAAAAGTATATACATGTGACCCACTTAATTTAACTTATCATCTATTAACATGTAAATTTAATCCCATACAACAAATAATCCATTATTACTTAAGTTAATTATACAAAAGGTCCCCCAATCTTTACACTTTCTATCAGATAGGTCTCTAACCTTTATTTTCAATATCGTAAGTTTCCAACCGTTTATAAATTCACTTATAAGGTCTTTCTAACATTTTTACACTTACTTTTTGAATAAAAACAAAAAAATCTAAAAAATAATAAAATAAAATAAATTTTTCCACCACTTAGCTAATTACCCATTCTACATCGATCCCTAACATGACCGAAAATGATAAATACTTATACAATTTTTCTTTTTTTGGGAAATTCTTTATTTTTTCCTGTCATTTCTAACATCAACAGGAGGAATAAGTAGCAAAATTATGGGTCTCCTCTTTTACTACTTAAAATAACTATCAAAATTTGTCATTTACGCTGAGTTATAATGTGGGTGGGAGAGTAAGTTGGGTGGAAAGATTTTTTTGCTATTAGAAATGACAGTGAAAAAAATAAGAGTTTTCCTAAAAAAGAAAAATAGTGTAAGTATTTGTCATTTTTTGTAAAGTTAGGGATAGGGGTAGAATGTGTAGTTAGTTAGGTATGTGGGAAAATTTTATTTTTCTTTTTATTTTTATTATTTTTACTATTTTTTAGAAATTATTTTGTTTTTATTTTAAAATAAAGATAAAAATATCATAAATGATTTTATAAGTAAATTTATAAAAAGTTGGAGAGGCATTGAAAAAAAGGTTTAGGACTCAACTGATAGGCAGTGCAAAGGTTGAGGACCTTTTTGAAATTAACTATTATTACTTTATATACTGCAAAAATAAATGGGAAAAAAAAGTCTCTAATAGATATCGTGCATTTCAGAGTTGGTGGGTCACGTGTCCAATTATGATTAAACTTTATTATTTGAAAGGGATATCACTATGGGAGAGAATGAAAAGAAATAATGAATGAAAAATTTATATAGACAATGTCTAACACACTGCCTAAATGTCGACGGCTTGCTAGACATCTTCCATTTTTTTTTTCCTCCAATCGTCATTCCTTATTCCATTCGATATTCATGCTCGTACTTGAGAAAGCTATATGCTTGTATCCTTTTTTATAATTCATTATTATGGCCCTTCACTTTCCCTTTGAGCCCATTTACGGTCTATAAATAATCAACAAATGAGTAACTTTATAGAGACTTCAGAGCCCGAATAACAGGCACGTCAATCGGCGTGGGGCGCTGGCGGAGGGAGAGGGGCTATGGTGGGCCGCCTTCAATTGGGAAAAAAAAAATTTGCCTTGTAATATATATACATATATATATGTATATATAAATAGTTTAGCTGTGTGTACTCTACGATACACTCCTTTATTAGCGCCTGAATCCGCCACTGGCTTAGGGGAATTACTCCAACCCTCGTTCGTTCTATGAGTACACGATCAAATTCACACAATCATCAATATATTCTTCATGATACATTTTAGAAGTCAATATTTGTTAAAACTTTTAATAAGGAATATTTATAAGAATTAATGTGTCAATATCACCGGAGTTCACGCAAGAAACTCCGTGTGTCAAATTCTTACTTTTTTTTTTTAATCTTTTTTAATTTTAATTAATGCGTGTTCATTAATTCTAGAGTTTTTTTTTATTCCCTCCGTCTTAAAAAGATATCACTTCTTTCATTTTTTATCCGTTCTAAATTATATTCTCCTTTCTTAAATTAATTTTTCAATTTTCTAATATACTATCATTTATGGTGTATAGTAATCAATAACAAATAACAATTAAAGTGAAATATTAAATAAATTAAAGAGTATATTAAGAAATATATTATTAAATTATACATTTCTAATAATATTAAAAATAATATTTTTTTAATCTATGTGAATAACTTGTCTTAGTGGGATGGACAGAGTATAAGGAAAAAAAAGCTAGAGTTTATTATTCATGCCTTTACTGGGGAAAAAACTTCATTTGTCAGGTTAGAACTTCGTCTTTACATCGTGGTGATGACTAGACCTTTTTTCTCTGTCTCTACGTTAAGATTCTTGTTTTCATCGAAGCAAATATTCATATAACGCATTTAAAACAAAATAATAATTCTTTTCATATAAAAAATAATAACAATTAATTATTAAAAAGTAATTAGGTATAAGAAATCTTTTTTTTTTAATAGTAAAAGCACATTCAGTCGTACGAAATGATACGAATCCTACCATCTCTTATTCGTGTCATACTTTGACGGATTTCTTGCAAAATTTAGTTCGTTTGTCACTTATCATCAGTTATTATATATATATTAGGTTTTGTCATGTACTAAATTATAATTAATAATAACATAACATAGCAATAATAATAATATAAAACACAGTCACGGAGTTCCATTAATTTGGGCAAATAATTGATGAATTATTCAATAATTTATTAGTAAAGAGCAAGTTCTTAATAACTGTAAAGACTACAAACTCTCGAGATAAAATTTCAAATTTCGCTGTTCAATTTTTCAAAATATTGAAATCATATTTACTTTTGCATCTTTGAAGACGCATTTTATAAAAAAAGAAAAAAAAAACTCAAAACCAAACGTTTTTAGTGCAAAAAACTGAAGACGCACAAGCAGAATAAATTAAGGGGAAATATATCTGTACTAAAATTTTTTATAGTTACACCACATTTTTATTTATTTGAAGCTCTTCAATCTTTATAACTTATAAACTGGAGTCCAAAGAAGTATTATTGAATTATTTCTAAACATTTTTTTAATTTTTATATCTTGTTTCTTGGTGATGGTTATAACTATAGAAAAAAATTTCATTTGTACGTTTTAAAGTCATAAAAAATATGTAATTTTATTATAGACTTTACTTTTTCTTATTCAAAAGATTTAAGTGGTTCTCACACCGAAATTTTAGATAGAAATCATTAATAGATATGAAATGTGATAATCGATAAAAGATTAAGAAAAAAATATGACAAAGAAAAAGTTAATGGCTTAATCTAAAAATTCAAAAAGATGAAGGATAATGAATATGATTAGTGTGTTATGTGTTCAATAAAAAGTGTAGTGTAAATATAACTCCCCATAAATTAATCCTCTTAATGAATTCAAAACTCAAAATCAAAAATTGAAACAAAAGCAAAACTTGCTTGCACTCAGTTTCTCTGTTAACCCTCAAAAATCGGTTTTTCTATGGTGTGACTCAAATTGTTTTAAACATATTGTTTCTCGGGCCAAAAGTAGCTGTTTAGTGAACTGTAGATAGCCATGATTAAGCAGCATAACCCCATAACAACTTTTGCATTTAAGTAGATCAAATCATTATCATTTCATCAGACAGTATTTCCCACTTGATCCTCTAGAAATCATTTGGAGAAAAAGGCAACCGCAATTTATGGGAATTCCTCGTCGATTAAAGTTGAATTTGACTAGGGCTCAATGGATTGCTCTAAGAGATAAAGGTTCAATCTGGTATTGAAACTATTTAGATTTGGATTCCATGTAGCCCCTCCTCTCCATTCCCTTTGTAATTAAAAAATAAAATTAAAAGAAAAATTGAATTCGACTAGGTTCCCATAGCGTTGTTGTCTTTATGTTTCACACAAAATTAAGAATAATATTATGTAGCATTGCTGGTGCTAAGCACCCATTTATATGGCAATGTACGTGACATTAAATTATAAATAATGTTAAATGAAAACACGTTTGAGCCACTTGATTTGACCAATCCTATAATGCTATATATATCGATCGATTTAGCATCCCTAAAAATAAAGAAACGAGTGATGGAACTATATAGTACAATCGTACAATGTGATTTGTTTAATTAATTTTTAATTTGACAACAAAAATGAGATGTTAGAAGGAACAATTTTCTTTAAGGAACACATCTTTAATCAATTAGCATTGTGAGTAGTAGCTCACTTGCTTATTTCACCATCCATTAGCAAGTAAATTTATTAATTTGTTAGAGACCTTCAAGTTTCACCAAACACGGTCTTGAGTCTAAAAGATTCCTCCAGCTGATTTTGACACCCTGGAATGAAGCATAATTTCAAGAATTATAACCTTATTCTCCTTTTTTTTTTATCCGCTCATTCTCATTTTTTCATAGCCAAATGAGGCCAATCTACCTGGAAATTGTTGTCCAAACCTGCAAATACTATGTAATTTTTTTATTTTTTTAAATAAAATAGGTCAAATTATTTTATTCATATATTTTATTGAACCCTCAAGTAGTACGGTACCGTTCTCCACTGCGAAATATGGTCAAGAAATTTTAACAAGTTTAAAGAATTTGACAAAGCATTAGGAATTACAAAAAACAACTTGTGGTTTCCCATAAGCTGGTGTCAATTCTTAAAATAATTGAATAATGTTATTTATCTAGACTAGAGACCAGTATCCAGTTTAATTGGTAACACTACATTGGGGATGAGTGGAGATACGTAAATACATGAGAACATTAATTTATTCAAGGACCAAGAAAGAAATGACAATATAGACTGAAGACTGGTTTCTAATCTAGATAAATAGCATTCTATATTCAAAAAGATTCTTGAAATTAGACCCCTTTTCTTTCAAACTGAAAACTAGCTAGACATCAACAGAAATGGCACTTTAAATTACACAAGATATGATTCAAAACACACAAATTCAAAAGAGAAGAAAGAACATTTACACTCCATTTTGTAAACTAATTTTAGTCTTTTCATTCCCTTTCACTATTTTCTTGCCACCAAAACTCACAATAAGACCGATATCTAATTTACACTCCACAAATTAATATATGCTCTAATTAACTGTCAGTGATTTGATTTTTCTCAACTGATAAGAAAACCTCATGGCCCTGTTACCTTGGCTACAAAACTATTAACCAAAGCCAGTGCATTGCTAGTCACCTCCTTCACCTTCACAACCCGGCTGCACACGTCGACTTTTATCGGCCCGTCCGGTACTTCCTCGAACCCGTCCACGCATGTATCCTCGTTGGTCAAGGCCGCGCTCATCCACGTCTGAACGTTGCTAATTTGAAACCTCAACGCTTCTCCGCTCCCCCGTAGCTGCCGCATTTGCTTGAGCGAGTCGCGTATTTGGTCGACCGCATCACCGAAAACCGAGAAACAATCATGCAATGCGGCCGTGGCGCGGTGATCGGCCCCATAGTCCGCTTCTCGTGACAAGTTGGAGACAAAAACTGCCATACGCTTGGCACGGGATAGGCTGACACCTACGGCGACGCGGGCCAATCGAGAAGGGTCTTGTTGGACGGCACTAGCATAGCCCGCTAGGGAATGGTAACATAATTCGGGGTATAAAGTGGTTTCGCAACTTGTACGGATGTAACCGGCATCGTTATCGACTGCATTAGATGTTGGGGTGACAGCGGGGGCGGTCGAGTACTCAAATGCTAGACCTTGGTGGAGGCGGAAGAAGAGAATTGAAAGGAGAATTGCGTGAATGGAGGATGATGTATGGAGGTTTTTCATTGTATTTCTTGTTTGTGAAAAGTACAATTTCTTTCTTGTTGGAGACTAGGCTTGGCCGCTTGGGAGGTTACGCGTATTCATTCATGAGAAAAAGAGCAGGTGGTTTAAGTAAAGGAAGTGAAATAGTGAAATGACGATTATGCCCTTTGGGAGCTACGTTTATTACGACATGGATAATTGTTTCCCTAAATTTCTCACTCTCACATGGGTATATTATTATTTTGCAACCTTAGTGGGGCATGGAGGTCCATAATTCAAGTTTTTAAATATATTAGGTTTCCAGCTTGTAATACTCTTCTGTGGAAAATACTAATAGACAAATTTAAAAAAGATGCAGAAATTAGTTGTTCTTAATTAGACAATGCAATTTTATTTGCTAATATATACATTTATAATCAATGACTTATAATGACACATTGACATTAGTTGTTCTTAATTAGACAATGCAATTTTATTTGCTAATATATACATTTATAATCAATGACTTATAATGACACATTGACATTTGTTCACTCTGAGCATACACATGACATTTGTTCACTCTGAGCATACACACAATGTTATTATTCATAGCATACAAAGATTCTCTTAAGATTTTTGGAGGTTTCATTACGTTATCTCTGATTTCATGTGAGAGTTTACATGGTATGTATTTATACACTCACATACAATGAGCGTGTATTTGTATACGCACACATATAGGAGGAGAGGGACCTTAAGATTCCCTCTCGAAAGTATTGTAAAATATTTTTTTTTAAGAAAAAAGCATTATAAAACTATTGTCATAATATAATGCATAGGGTAATTATTACTTTCCATCTCCACACTTTCAACTTTAACGCAATTTTGTCGCATTCTTTCTTATTCCTATATTTCTTGTTTGTGAAAAGTACAAAATTATCCTATATTTTGATGAGCCCTATATTCATCTTTTCCGTCAATTTTCCATTAAAGGGCACATCAATGAGGGGGCAAAATAGGAATAAAATTTGAGTAATTCACTGTACTTTCAATTTTGACATAGTCTTGTTCTCATTTTTCCCACAAGCAAAATAAGAATAAATACGTCCTCAAACTTTCAATGTTGACCTAATTGTTTTCCCATTTTTTCCACATCTTTGTTCTTAATCTTTCATAAATTCACATATTATGTCCCCAATATCAAATTGTGTTAAATGCAGTAACTTGTTAGTAGTTTCATTGATATTATTTTGTCTAGATGTTCAACTGTGCTGTTGAAATATGTTATTTTAATGTATTTTTTAACACATGTTTAGCTGGGTTTTTTTTTTTAGCTACCTAGAATCTTGTTTAAATATTAATTTGATATTTTTAGGTATATATGTGGTGTTAGAGTTATTTAATCAGAGTTGTTTCAAATGTTAACGAGAATTTTACCATCCCCTACACTTGCAAAGTGTTACATTTAGTGTCCCTCTTCTTCCAAAGATATTATATGCATTTCCCCATTATCTAGGCACAACATGTTTAAATGCATGCTTATATAGATTGAGGAATGAGGAATATGGTTATTTCTTATGGAGGGAAATGAGTGCATTTTTTGAAGGAAGCTTATATATGAGTTTTCTCACAAATTATTACATATTTGTCCCTCACTAACGTGTTGCCTAAATAAATGGAAAAATTGTTGACATTTGATATTGGGACATAACTGATGAATATACGAAAGATTTTGGACAAAGTAGTAGAAATCTAATAGGGACAAATTGTGCTAAAATTGAAAGTTTGACAAGTAGAGTGAAGTTGCCTAAATTTTATTCCCCTTTTTCCCTTCACTAATAGCACAATTAAGGTGGGGAAAAATTTGGGTCCCCCCAAGAAACTCAAATAATGTATGTAATTTATGGGGGAAAATGAGATTTGCACGTATCTAATTTCTTATTCCCCAAAACCCCCTCCAAAATTTTTCCGTTAGACATTATTTGAAAATATATTTTCCCCCTCCTTGCTTTTTCCCCTTAGCTTTTTTCTATTACATTAATCTTGCTCTAACATGACATTTAACAAGAAAATTGACAGAAACGATGAAATGTGTGAATAAATGAAAAATTAGGGACAAAACAAGGGAATAAAACACAAATAGGGACAAATTTGTGTCAAGTTGAAAATTTGAGGAACGAAAAGTAAGATATTTCCCTAAAGATAAAAATTACTTACGGGACCAATGATTTGATTTGTCTCTATGAATAAGCAATTTATAGCCATGAAAAGCCCATCCCATTCTTCTTGCCCTTTTTTCCCCGTTATATAGCTTTACGGAGGGATCATATTAATTGGGGGACTGAGACTAAACCATTAATCAAACACATGAGAAATACATGAAATCAAAACCCCACAAATGTTTAGTTTATATGTACACTAATTTTTGCTAATTATACTACAATATATAAAAAATTTAAAGAGACATGAAATTATAACATGAATTAGTGTCATTAATATGTTAAATAAAAGGCAAATTATATGCACACTACATTTTATGTTAATGTATAAAAATAAAAGGCAAATAATCTCTTCAATCAAGTATGGTTCTTATTTGACAATTTTAATGTAATGTAATTAAAATAAGTTGCAAAATTTTCTATTTTTTTGTCTATCTTACTTATCTAAAAATATGTAGGAGTAAATTAGTATTTTTTTATCTCGGTATAGAATTTCTTCGCAGTTGCTCTAGTCTAGAAATATTAGTTAAGGAAAGCTTGTTAAAAAATATAAAGAAAATAATTATGATTATAATTACAAAAATCAGCATAAGTTGAAGATATTTAGTGCAAATAAAATGTGATGCTATTAAAAAAAGAAAAGAAAAGAATGTAGTATGAATATAATTATCTGAACAAAAAATTATAAAGTGGTAATTAAGTAAAATTTGTGGTGTAGATATATATAAATATCCTTGAGGCTTAGTTTGGTATTGCTGAAGTTTCTCCAATAAACAGCTTTTGCAGTGATAAATAAAAAAGCTTGTTTGAGAAAAATCAATTTAGTGTTTGGTAAAATTTTTTGCTAAAATTGTTGCACTGTTTAAAAATAGTTTTTAATTGTTTGGTAAATTTAACTGTTGTGTTGCTGCGACAGTTTATATTTACTAAAAAGTACATTATTTAAATATTTATTTTATTATTATATATGGTATCCCTTTTTTCCTTTTATGAATAATATGTAATATATATATATATGTGTGTGTGTGTGTTGTTTCACAAAGAATTACAAAATATCGATAAAGAATAATTGAAAGTGAAAAATTATTCAAAACTTTTTTTGTTAAAAAAATTATTTGAAATTAACCAATTAATAAAAATATAAAAATAAAATAAAATAAACACACACACACAAGCGTGCGCACACACACACATATAGCACAATCAAATAAATTATGAATTCAATGAAAAAATTTAAATAAAATAGATTGGACAAGATTGATTGTAAATTTTCTCTATCTTTATATATCAAAAAGTATAAAAAAATTACATATAAATTCGAGAATTTAATTATTATTATTATTAATTAGAAAAGTTAGAAACAGAAGTTGAGAAGTTACATTTATACTGCTTCTCAAAGTCTACTGTATGATATTATTGCTTCTCTAATAATCACTTTTTATATAATGTACCAAACACTTTCATCAGTTGTACTTCTCAAAAAAAGTAAAAGTTGGGCATCTAATTGCAATCTCAAATAGAGCCTTAATCTTAAAATTTCAGTCTAACTAAAAGGGAGGGAAAAAAAAAAGAAAAAGGTAACATCATTTTTGAAAAAGAAAAATAAATAATTTTGTTATGCAACCCCGTGAGACTTATCTTTCAAAGATTTATCCACATGAACAAGTACATGTAGTATATATTGAAGTGTATTTTTATGTATAAAAAATTCCAGGACTCTAGATTTTGAGGCGATATGTAGACGACAGCCTTGATTGCCTAGCCCAGGCCGATATGAATAAATACATCAAATGTAACAATAAGTTGGTCAATACATTATCACTCCACTTCAAATCAAACGTCCAACATCTAACGCTAAATCAATTTAAGAATATGGGCATATTCTCTCTTTGTAATTGTGGGTGCATTTTGTGGGTGGGTTGTGAGTGGTGGGTTGTTAGAAAATAGTGTGAAAGCGCGCGTGCTACAAAAAGACGGTATTTGCTTTGGCCGCCAATCTCGCCGTCTGCCTTTTTCTAATTGTCCCCAATTTAATATATAACCAAAAAAACCAACATGTGTGTGTGTCCACCACACAAGTGGAATTGTTTTTGTAAATTTGAAACTATTATATTGTACCTATCAAATTAAAAATTGAGTGTGTAAAACATTAAATGTGAAGTTTCATTTTATTGAATCAACTTTTTAATTTCCTTTTTTTTTCACTCCATGTTCACCAAGTGTTTTTATTTAAAAATAGAATTATATTTTTTGAGAATGAGTATTGAGAGTTGTGTACGTAGTGCAAGTAAACTCTGTCAAATATGTGAATGTAATTAATTTCACTAGATTCTATTTTTAGTGTCTATTGAATTAATCAATGTTAATGAAATTCTCTTACTCGAACAACTAACCACAAGATAGGCTATTCAATTTCGTGCCGGAAGCAATACTGATTCTCAAAACTAAGACAAATTGACATTTAGTAATTAGTATGATACTGGCCATACAACAGACAACTGATGATATGCTATCAGCACATCAACACCCCACCTGATCAAATCACAATAGTGATTGATATTATGTCACATAATCCGTCTAATGTCGTAATGACACTAGACGTCTCATGCTAGTCTAAAAAAGAAATTTTGCATCTAAACATGAAAATTAAACGTGGCACTTTTTGCTCTCTTGTCCCGTTAAAATTGATAGTCTAAGCTATGCTTTGTAACTATATATACAAGGAAACATAATATGAGATAAAGTAAAAATTTTTTTTTTTTTTTTACAAATCAAACAACTCTTTTCATTAATTTATTCATCCCATAACGTCAATCGAAAGAGCGTCTACAATGCAAACCGAAGGAGACATTCTCCAACACAAATCCAAATTACAATCTAAAGCTTGTGGAGCCAGCAAATGAATTACTTCATTAGCCCTCTTGCTAAACTAGGATCTTAAGTGATTGTTAAGTGAAATGTAAATATTTTAAATTTAGTTATTGATTTTTAACACATTAATGGTGTTAGATTAACCATTACAATTTAACTTTAAGTCAAGAGTGGGTTATAGTCAAATTAGTTTATAACCTATAACAACTCGTATACAAATTAAAGAAAATAAAGATGATCGGGACACATGAATTGTTAATATTATGGCTAAATTTAACAATGAAGTCAATAATTTGCTAAAAAGATTCTTTTAGCATCTTCATTAACGCATTCACTATAGTTATATTTTTGAATTGTTAGTTGATAACTTCATTGACAACTTTATTTAATGCAACTAATTTAGAAGCTCTCCAACTTCTGGAACAAAAAATTTCAAAACATGGAAATTTGTGCTTTCTTCTCGAGGTTGATATTGTTATTTTTTTCAAATAAAAAGAAAATAAAAATTCCAAACATAAAAAATTAAAGATGCATAGAGCAACCTCCTTACTCATATAGTCATGTTTTTATTTTTGGCTAATTCACATCATATATCCTTTTCATTTAAAAGTGTTATGTTTTTTGTTCTTTTTTCCATTTCATTTAATATTTTTATGATTTTTTTTCCATATTCCTTTGACTCTTACGTTTTTATCCCCAAGATTCACTTTTTGTGATATATATCTATCATTTCAGTCTGACTTTATAAGTAATTTGACTCTTAAATATTTTTATCAAATTATAAACCTTTTAATTAATTGAGTTGGACCGAAAAGACGAATTTTGATCTAGAGACACTCGATGTATGTGATGTCTTCTCTTCTACTAATTTTATTTACATAAACATGGCTCTACATGTGAAATCATAAAACAAATGGAAGTGACACATACACCGAGTGTATATCTAATGGAAGAACCCAATATCTTTATATCAAAATTCCCGAAAAGACTGGCCATGCCGAAAAGATGAAATTCGAACATGAAAATATCATGTTTAAAAAGATAGAGATTTATTAAAAAAAAAAAAAAAAAGGAAATTGCAAAAGAAGTAGGATAACCCATTAAGTGGGTATGGCGTTTGTAGCCTAACAATTTTAGGGTGCGTTCGCATGCCGGAGAAACCTAATCGTCACCTAAAAGCGTGCCCCTCTGTAGTGCAACTTTAAGTGTTATGGGGGCCCTTCATCCAACCACACTTTCACTCATCAGAATCTGCGTCATTATAATGTCTTCAATTTTATCTTTTATGTTTTTTTTTTAATAACTAGTAAATATAAGTGCGATACACGTATTATGTTTTATTTTTAATTCAAATCCGCGTAGATATTATTATACAATATGTTTAATTGATAATATATGAAATATTAATAATTATTCTTTAATAATAAAATAAAACAAAACACAACACAACACATAATATATTCCAAATATAAAGTAGATGGTGCATATTTTTATCTTAAAAAGTCAAAATTGTATTATAAAATGGTCCGTCGATTGTTCATTGAAGGTGCTTTTTTATTTATAAAACATCTAATATAAACTGAAAGTAATTTTCATAAATGAGGCTCCATATTTATATAAGTAAAATAAAATAATATCTAGTACAAAGGCTTGAGAAAAGAAACATATTAAAAACTAAACATAAAAGATAAAAGTATACCTCACAGCATTAAAAAAAGTATTTACAATATCATCGTCATGATTAAAAATTTATAAGGTGAAACTTGTCGCTATTATACTACTAATTATATAATTTTTTAGACATTAAATTATAAGCCAAAAAAACGAAAAAGAAAACTCCAAAAGATAGATAAACACATAAATGCATTGCACAAATGTGTTTGAAAAATACATAAACATATGGATGAACATAGTAGTTTTGTACATACTCATTTCTAAAATATATTATAAAACAAAAACTCTAAAAATTAGAAAGAACGTGAGAACACAAAAATCAAATTTACCTTTAAAAGTTACTACTAAATAAAGCAATGCATCAAAGACATCAAAATATTAAAGCAAATGATACTTAATGTTACTGATAATTCAGCAATCATATATATATATACTAATTGTATGGAACATTTTTGAAGATTTTGATTTGAGATATCTAGATGGAATTGTTGCAACATAAATATCAAAGCTTTAAAAAAGAAAGAAAGAAGTTTATAGGGATGGTGTAATGACTTAGCAAGCTTTATCTAAAAAATAAATAAATATGTGGAACTTTCTCGGAGCTTAGCAAAAAAAAGGGGTAAAATTTACTGTTTATTGAACAGTAATTTGGCACTTGGACTTTTTATATAGTACTAGTGGTGCCATGTGCATTACACGTGCAGCATTCATCATCTTGCATGCATAGTGCCAACAAATACTTTTAATGATTAGCAATAGAAAGAAAACACGAGAATACAATAAAAAAATTTACCGATGTAACAATTTCCATTATATGTACATATGGCGCAGTACTATTAGATTTTTGAAAAAAGAGAAAGGAAGTGAAGATTTGCACATCATATTTTATGTTGGATTCAATGCCTAATTACATTGTAAAGAATGGATATATCTGACCTCTAAAATTTACCAGAGAGCTATTTTCTATAAAGATACTAGTGCATACAGCAACATATCCTCAAACTATTAAATAGTATAAACAAGAAGTTGGCCGAAGCATTACACAAAATGAATAGCACTCATCATTCGAGAACATGGAAGTAGAATATATATATATATATATATATATATATATTCCAACAACACATGTACCATAGCAACTTGAATGAATATAGTTAGATAAATATCACTGAAAAAATTGACTCCTTCAATTTTTACAACACCTTGTGCCAAGAGTAGAAATCTACAAAGACTAAATACATGACCTTGAGATGAGATTATTTAGGCTTTCAAGCACTCAGGAATATGCAGTCAACTGATAAGTTTGCATAATCCAGCCCCCTAAAACACAAGTATCACTGAACTTTCAGAAACAATATTTCCATCAATGATAATCAAACAGAACAAGCATCATATTTCCCATCAAATAAGAAAAGAAGAAAAATCATGCGAGACTAAAATGATCATCATAAGTCCAAAGGTACAGTGACTTTATTAATTGTTTATATTCCAAAAGCCACCTATATTGATTTATTTATGTAACATATAGACCCCATTAGCACACATTATATTTTAAGATAGAACTTGATGAAATTAATATTACTTAAATCCACAAATCTCTTGGAACCATTTTGTACTACACAATCCTTAATTGTAATAAAATAGAAGACTCAATCTAAACTTCACTTGCAAATGTGTTATATATATATATATATATATATATATAACTACACACTCGAGATATGTATGCAACAAGATTATTCAATTCCTCACCTTCATGTGCAAAGTCACACAGCTCAGTAAAACATCAGAACTTAGTTGCTACTAAATGCATATAGGGATGGGTATGAAGTGACTTTTCCCACCATCTGACAGAATCCATATGCATAACAAATGAAATGAATATAAAAAGGATCCTAGTCAAAATGTTAAGTTCTCATATAAATAAATATAAGGACATCAAATCTAACAGACATGCCAACCCATATGAAAAGAACCAAAGTAAGAAATAGACAAATCAAATTAATCTGTTCAAATTTTATTATTTTACATCAAGAAAATATGATGTAAAATATGAAATTACATACACCTAACAATATAGTTCATTGCACCGCCTAGCCCAAGACACATGTCAACCAATAATCATTCAATCACAACAATAATTGGCTATTGTTGTCACCTAGTGGATAATGAGATTTAGCTTTAAAGAGATAAAGGACAATCAAGTCATATCCACCAGAAAAAAATTAGACAAAATATCAGAAATAATAACAATGGAAAGATAATTCATGGTCCAAGTTCTTTATAAATAAACAAAACTTCTTCATTTTACTCCTCCAGTAAAATCAGTTTAGAATTTTCAAACATTTCAATAAGGGAAAAGAAACAAAATTTTACCGATCGAGTTTAAAGAGAGTAAGATAAAGGGAATTAACATCCACAATTGACACTCGCAAGTTTGACAACTTACCCAATCTTTGTAGAAGGAAGGAAAATATAAGGAACTCAAGTTGTATCTCTTTTTCAAATAAAATTTGAATCACAGCTAAAATGTTTTGATAGGTGCTACTCACATTTGGACTGTGCTCATATCCACCAATTAGGCTAATATATAAAAGTGGCCAAGTAGTCAAGCAAACCAAGTCAGCCAAGTAAATATTATTGAACATAACATAGTTTAGCATCATCCTCGTCTACTCTAAGTCTATGTGTTTACCCCACAAAATGCAATATCCACAAAAATACTTCAAATATTTCTCAAATACCTTGTACTTCCATGAATGAATATTGTTGCATTAGAAAACTCCATTAACAAACAGCACGAGATCACTATTATTGTAATTTTCTTAGTTTTCTTTACGACAGCAAAAAACTCTATAATAAACAATTTGAAATAACTCTCACAATAATATGTGAAATACTATAATGTCATTCATTTATTTTATCATCAGCATGAATTTTCTACTGCAATAGTTCATAGTTTTTTCTTTCTCGAAGTCACTGTTTTCTTTAAAATTTTTTCTTTAGACAATAACAGAAAAAGCTTGTTCTTGCTAGCTTTATAAAAAAAAAAAAAAATTATCAAATCAATACCAACCACACATTCTTCACAAAAAAACAAATTTTCACTCTTCCTAATAATTTTTCTTTACATTTCCACTACACATTTTTCTAAAAAGCTAACTTCTTTTTTCATTAATCTCCCAAGAACAAATATTTTGCCAAAGGTGAAAAATGGGAAAACAACTTCAATTAGCAAATTATATTTTTCAATGTTAACCATCAATAATTTTATTTGATAAAATTCAAAACACACCTTAGTTGTTCTTATTATTATTCTTTTTAGTGGAATCCAAAAATAACAAATGTATAAAGGGCAAATAAAAATGTACAAACACCTTACCCAAAAATTCCGGCACTATCTGCAAACTCCGCTGATGTACCCAAAAATTCGCATCTGCAAACTCCAACAATGTCTATGGCTTTCGGCATCTCCACCGCTCAACCCTTGTAAAATCGAACAAAAAAATGAGAGGAAAAAGGCACAATTAAAAAAAAAAGGAAACAAAGGAAGAACGCTACAGCCATAGATTTCGGATGAATGAATTCGATAGAGCAAAAGACAAAGTATTTTTAGGTTTTTATCTAAAAGAAAATCTACAGTGATTTGAGGAAGAAAGAAGAATGGAAGAAACAGTGATGCGGAATGGGTTGTAGAACGTGTCAAATTATTTTTATGTATTTTGTAGGGTCTGCTATTGAAAGAGGAAAGCCAAACGATCTGGGAATGAGAAAGACTGGGGCGAAGTTGTTGTTCCGTATGTTGGGGGTAGAGAGAAAACAGCAAGAATCAGGATGACCTCATGGGCAAATTAGTAAAAGCAACAGTCACTGTTCTATGAACAGTGTAATAAACAGTGAAATTCTAGTCCCTTCTTTTAATATAGTAGAGAAGTAGAGATATATATATATATATAGTAGGATAGGATAGGATAATATATAATTGGGGATAGGGATTATAGTTTAAATCTGAAAACCTGATACTCACGTAGTCCGAACTTCAGAACCTGTTGCCATTGCTAATTGGAGCACTTCGGGCAGGAACGTTGACGTAGACTTAAACCTATGTCCTGGTGGGGATCTGCAATTTTATCTTTGATAGTACTAATTTCCTAGCAAAAATATGCCTTACAAGCCTAAGACCGAACATATTGTAACAATCATTGGATTCTATCCAACATCATTTCTTATTTTATATCTCGATAATAAATTTGGCTAGCCAAAAGCATATCCAGTGTCGCACTCCTCAGGTGAAGTTATGGTAATCAAGATGTAATACTTTTCCCCCAATTTGTTGGAGGGGCAGACAAACAATTATACATTTTTCTTTGAAGGGGTTCAATTACACATTTTGATTCTAATTTGTTGGAGGGGCAGACAAACAATTATACATTTTTCTTTGAAGGGGTTCAATTATACATTTTGATTCTATGTAAGTTTGCTTCTTTTTGTACAATTATTATGAAAAATTGCTCTTATTTATGCATTTTCCCCGACCAAAATAGAAAATGTCTTTTTCATCCTCATTATTAGTTGTGCATTATTACTACTTGACAAAGTCAAAATTTTATACTTGTATGTGTAAAACGGTCTCCTTGTGTTGATCAATGCGATTGCCTGCAAAAAAGCTTCCAGAGTCGACCTCGAAGCCCCTTCGACGTAATAACCAATAAATGAAGGATATGAGAGATAAAGAATATATAGCAAATGGAAAAACCTAGCTTGATTGTTGTGCCATTCATCGATTTATAACCAAACCCTGGCTACTCGAAAATATTAACACAAGTACTTCAAAATTTTGGAAGAATCTCTATAATTTTCACGGGATCTAATTTTGATCAAGTCGAATGCTACAGAATTAAGTTCAATATATATTATATATGAATCTAACTAATAATATTTGAAGCATTATAGTTTCATTTGTACTTCAAATTGTGGTTAGATATTCTAATTCTAAACATGACGTCTTGAGTTTGAACCACACATGTCCTTCCTCTGTCTCCCTCCCCTACCCTATTCTCCTCTTGCATACAGCGTGCATCAGTTTCATCGTACTTGGAAAGCTCTGAAAAAGTCATGGCTTCACTTTAGGTTTCACATGTACTGAAGCAAAGCGGTAACTAACAGATTAATGTCTGTGATTTTTGTACCGCAAATTACGCCAAGTTCACATCATTGATGCTTTTTCTTCAAAAAGTGCACAGGAACTGTGAGCCATTTTCAACCTCAAAAACCAAATCCTGTACTACATTATGACCTGAACATGAGAACAAGAGTTGTCCAAGAATTGACTTTAAGAAAGCCAAAGGGAAGAAAAATAAAATTATATACGTGGGCCTATGCTAAAAGGTCGAGCAACTGTTTTTCTTTGACAATAATCTAATTGTTAGACAAAGAATAAATTCTAATGGAGAAAAATTATCAAACTATATGCCCTATAGTATGTATCTATGTTATGGTTCATTTGACAACCAAATATTATGGTTGTAATAGTTTTTTTTTTTTTTTAAGAAACTTATCTTTCATTAATTCATGGTCATATGACACATCAAGCGTAAGCCGCCTAATAAGCCACTCAGGAGCCGAGTTCATAATACAAATATTAGAAAAGATTCTAGCATGTCTTACCACTTCATGTGCTACCTTATTTGCTTGGCGAGGTGCAAAAGTAGTAGTGAAATTGTCATACCCATAGAGAGATCTTTGAATATCTTCAATAATTAACCCAAACTCTGTGGCATTGTCCTCATGTCTATGGATTGCATCTACTACCACCTTTGTATCTAACTTGATTGTCACAGCTTGATAACCCAAGGATTGCACCCACAAAACTGCCTCATGAGCACCAATGGCTTTTGCTTCTTTAACAGCCCATCTTCCCTCAAACACTCGTGTGCAGCAGGCAAGAAAATCTCCATTCTCATTTTTCAAAACCATACCAATCCCAATATGCTGGTCTGTTCCAAATAAGGCTGCATCTACATTGCATTTAACGGTTCCGTTGCTCCGTTTCTACCAGCCAATTCTTCTCGGCCTATGCTGAATTAAAGAGTTAGATTTCAGTTTTACCTCCTTCCATTCCTTCAAATAGCTTAGGCCTTGGTTCATCGTTTGCTTAGGACAAAAGCTTTGCCCCGTCCACAACTTCGAGTTACGTTGTTTCCAAATTGACCACAGAATGGCACAAACGTTCTCCATCCTTTCAGTTTCCTTAGTACTCAAACAATGGAAGAACCATTCTTTAAAATTCCCCCAATCTTCCACGTTCATGTTTAAGCCTATGTACCTCCAACATGCTGTAGCAAACTCACAACATACCAAAGAATGAAAGGCAGTCTCTTCATGTAGTCCACAGGTAACACATGAATTTGGTAGTTGAATCCCTCTTTGCATTAACCTCTCTCTTGTTGGAAGGCAGTTCCGGCAAACTTTCCAAAGGAACATTTGGATTTTTAGAGGTAGATGCAATCGCCATAACCCTCTCCAATTGCCATCTTCTTGAAAAAAGCCATAGTCATCCTCCATTTCCAAAGCTGCTAGGTACCCCGATTTCACAAGGTATTTTCCGTTCTTGCTAAAGTGCCACATCCATCTATCATTTACATCCACATTTGATAAAGGAATTCTACATATTTCGTGGACATCCCTAGGATTGAAGAGTTCCCCAACAATTGAACATTCCACTCCTTCAATCTTGGACTAAACAATTCATTCACCTTAATATTACTTATTTCGTTAATTTCCAGAGTGGTAACTTTGAAATTAGCTACATCGCGTAACCAGGGATCTCGCCAAACATTGATACCTCTCCCATCTCCCACTCTCCAACGACAACTTTTAGCCAACAATGCACTGAACTCCAAATGCTTTGCCATGTATAACTAGGATGAAATCCTAGTTGAGAAGATAAAAAGTCCCCTCTAGGGAAATATTTGGCTTTGAGAATCAACAAAACTAAAGCATTGGGGTCAGAAATTAATTTCCAACCTTGTTTGCTAAGCATTGCTAGATTAAAGGCTCTCAATTTTTGAAACCCCAAACCTCAATCCTCCTTTCGAGTACATAGTCGAGCCCATCTGAGCCAATTAATCCCTCGATTACCATTAGGTTTTGATCCCCACAAGAACGAGTTCATCATTCTTTCAAGCTCTTCTCCTAATGACACCGGTAGCAAAAAGACTGACATACAGTAAGAAGGTATAGCTTGCTCAACAGCCTTGATAAGAATTGTTCTTCCCGTATGAGAAAATAGTTTTGATTGCCATCCTTGGATCCAATTCCAAGTACGGTCCCTTAGAAAGTTGAATACCGCTTTTTCTTACTTCCGATAAGAGAGGGCAACCCCAAGTACCTTCCTCTATCAAGCGGAGAAGACACTCCCAGTAAGGCAGACACATTATTTCTAGTATCCTGATCAACATTTGTACTGAAAAAACCTGACTTCTCAAAATTGATCATAATTGCCCCAAGCTTCTTCATATCTATTGAGAATGCCTTTCATAATCTCACCTTCAGGTACATTAGCTCTAAAAAAGAAGAAGCTGTCATCTGCGAAAAGAAGGTGCGATACAAGGTGCTCTTCTTGCAATCTTACAGCCATGAATTTCTCCTCTGAGTTCAGCTTGGTGTGTACGGGAGGAAAGACCTTCAGCACAGATGATGAATAAGTACGGTGAGAGTGGATCTCCTTGTCTTAAACCCCTCCTTGGTTGAATAGGACCAACTTTTCGACCATTAACCAAAACTGAATAATTAACTGTAGTAACGCACAGCATAATGATCTCCACCCAATTTGAATCAAAACCCATTTTCAGCATAATTTTCCACAAAAAGTCCCAACACACTCGATTATATGCCTTGCTAATATCCACTTTTAAAGCCACTTTCCCCTTTTTCCCTCTAGTCTTCCGCTTCATGTAATGGATCAACTCAAAAGCCACAACGACATTGTCTTGAATGGCTCAACCTAGAATAAATGCTGATTGGAACTTAGAAATTACTCCAGGGAGCAAGCTCCTCAGTCGATTGGCAAGGGCTTTTGCAATAATAGTTGAGTTGAGTGAGAAGTGTGTTTTTGCATGTTTATTTAAGTGTTTAATTAAGTGAGCAAATTATTAATCAATTGATAGGATCTATACTCACTTTTATATGTAAATATTGCCGTTGTAGGTCAAATCTCTAAATTTGAAGAGAACAAAGAAAAAGGAAAAGAGAGGTAAAGCACGCGAAAGAATCCAAATTTGGGGGACTAAATGCAAATATGTTAAAGTTGGAGTGACTTTGCTACAATATTTGAAGGAGAATTGAAGTTACCTTGGTCATAACTTTTATAAGATGTGGTTTTAAGTCACTATTGGAGGTCCTTTTGAACGAATTCACAAGATCACAGAAGCAAAAAGATCAATTTTTAAAAGCTTGAAGACTAGTTTACACATCTTCACCCTCTTTGATATTACCACCGTTTCAAAGATTCACCGTCTCTAATTTCGCCTAGTTATGGCCACATGGTTCAGCCCACGCCATCTTTCCAAAAATTGCTCTTCCAGTTCTTGTGTTTTACTGCCGCCTTCTGGTTCAATCCTCAACTTCTAGACTTCTCCATTTTGGTCATCCAAGCCTTTCTAATTGCATAATTCGTGCTGAAACCTTCAATTTTCACTCTCACTTAGCATTTTTGATTCCCTTGATGACAATTGACCCAACTATGAATTTGAAAATTTGACCCCTTTACTTTGATTCGCATCATTGCAGATCTACTCCCCACTTATATTATCGCGCTTTTTTTTTTTTTTTTTTTTTTGCAAACCTTATTTTATGGATTATGGTTTTTACATTTGAATGAATATCTTAATGCTATTTTTTATATATTTAAAAAATTCATATTATGCTGATTATTGTGGTTAAAACTTTAGCAAGATGATTTTTTACTTCGCCTATAGTCGCAACTTGCATAAAGAATATGTTTGTAAGCTGTGAAAATCTTCATGTATTTTAGGCTTCAAATTTTGAATTTTAATTACTTTCAAAAAAAATTTTGAATTTTACTGCTAAGCAATGGCATATCTTAGGGCATAAAACTAATTGAGTAGCAAATCCGAACTAAGATCAGCATTATTCATGAATCTGACCTATATTTGCACAAAATAGATATGAAATCAAGGTCTAATGGTCTCAAAATAATAAATAATTAAATATTATTACAAAAATTGTTGCAACTGGATTGATTGAGGGAAATTATATTTTCACTACAGAAATTTATTCTCACACCAGATTTTATACTCATCACAGATAATTTACACTTTTAACTATCACACCACAATAAATTTACCTATATAACCCACGTTTTAGAAGTAGAACCTTTTCATTTAGTTTTCTCTCCTCGCACTGTAATTCTTTTTCCATCTTCGATTTAGAGAGAGAGAGAGAGAGAAGTATACTAATCTCATCCGACTACTGAATTTCATCTCCATTTTCTACTAGATTTTTACCTGTGCGTTACATGGGCAATACCAAAACAAATTATATGTAATGGTTAATACGTAAAATTGAATAACGTATAATTATAAGTATTTGTCAACCGCAATATTTTGTTATCTTTTCATAGACTAATACTTGTTATATTAAACTGAATATGAAATGTAATTACGTGACTTCAAGAACTGAAGTATTTTATTATACTTAATAACTATATTATAATAGACATTTTATAAACTTTAAAATTATAAAATGTCTGTTATAAACTATTTATTAGAAACTATTTAATTTATTTATTGAGTGAATATATTAGAACATTTTGAAATATGTAACTAAATTCTGCATAATGAGAATAATAAATTGTTAAACGATTATAAAAATGAATAACCTAATAAACACTTGATATAAATCAATCAATTTTTTAAGGAAAGTTTTTAAAATAAGTAGTTATAATAAGATAACGATTGCACTTATCTGAAATAAACTAATTCTTTTTGACAAATGATTAAGTTATAATATGCAAAAATTACCTAAATTATCTCCAACATTTATATGATAAAAATCTATTTAATAAAATAGTAACCTAATAATATGTAACTCGAGTATTAAAAAAAGTAAACTGTTGTATAACTAATACCTCCATTTATTTGATTTAATGGTTATTTGTATTCTTAACTTAATTTTTCGAATATAATCAAGTATTATGTATAAGTCACCCATTAAATATAAATATATAGAAACTGATCCATATTTAGAATCGGGATAATCAATTTTATTTCATATATGTAATGTGATCCATATTTTTTAAAGATTTCTCATTAACGATTGAATTTGAGCTCCTTAAACTACAATGTTATATTTTGACGAATTAAAATATTTAGTAAAATAAACTAAAGGGAAAGTAAATGAATTATAAAATGGTGGTTATAATAACACCACACTTTTTTATAATAGCACAACATTTTAATTGCAGTCTATAACCTTAACTTTTACTAATTATTGCATCTATATTCCTAACTTTTTTCATCACATTTTTATTCCCAAATTTTCATTTACTAGTATATTTGGTATTTGATAAAGCTTTATGTACGAAAATTTAGTTAAGAAAGCGACTCAAATATATTAAATTAGTAAATTATAAGAAATAGTTAAGTGCAATTAGTTATTTTTATTAATAATTTAAAAGTACGGTAACAAAAAAATTTGGGAAAAAATATTGTTTAAAACAAGAAGTATTAATTCGTAAAAGGTCGAAAAAGAAGAATACAACAAAAATATTGAGGATATAAATGTGAAAAAAAATAATATTTAGGGACTATAGATATAATTAAAATGTGGTGTATTTATAAAAAAATGGTAGTGTCAATATGTTTTGTCATTATAAAAGATGACATAAGATATCAAATTCATCCAAAAACTATTTATAAAAATGAGTGAAATGGGAAGCTCTTCCAATCTCAGACATTTTTCCTGCCTAAAAAAATTAAATCTCATCCGTTGATCAATAATTTTAAATGAAGTCAGATTATCGCAAAACTAGAATCTTGTCATGAAGATAGAAGTCAGGGAAAATTGAAATCAGAACAACTAAATTTAATCAAGTCAATTTAAATTAAAATAGCAAAGATATAAATAACAGCAAGAATTACCGCAACGAACTTAAAAAGTCTAAAATGTCCTCCCAAAATGCAGTTTTGGTGGAAAATTGTGGTACAATTGTACCACATACTATTTTCCATATATATATATATATATATTTCTCAATTAAATTATTAACTTTTTTCTGGGTCTTTTGGTTTGTCAAATACGGACTCAGCTTAATCAAAATCCTTTTCAACTAAAATTTTTTAATATTAAAATGGGCAAATATTGAGATGGAATTTGTTCGAGTTCCGGATGTTAGGTAAATATATGGCAACATAAAATTTATCGCTCACAATTGGTTTTTGTATATAATAATTACAATTACGAAATTGAAAACGAAAAGCAAAAGAATACAATCATTAACATGGTTCTGTAACTTGAATAGAAGGATTAAGGAGAAATCAAATTGAGTAATAACCAACTGCAAAAAGCAACTTTCGCTATCTCGGCCAATGACGGAAACTTGAAGAACGGAAATTCTTGTTTCGTGTAGAAAATATATAGCATAAAAAGGATTGTGGTGTGAAAGGAAAATTAATTAAAAATTAAAAAAAGGTTTGAAATGGGGTTATTAGTGTAACTTTATTTAGGGATATTTAAGAAAATGAAAAAATGTAGTGTGAAAATAATTTATTGTGGGGGAAAAATAATTTCCCATTGACTAATTAATGATGAGCCTCGTTTTAAACTCCCTTAATATTTATAGTTTCATGTTTTTACTAACGAGTCTGACTATTGAAATAGATAGGGCTCCGAATTCAGAGCCTTATATGTTTCCCTAGAAAATTCTTTTTTACTAACCCATGCAAGGATTATATGTCATGGCCTCATAAAGATTGGCTAAGAAAGATTGTATATAAATTAATTCCTTTATTTTTTTTTTAATATGACTGAGTTCCATCAAGGTAATGATATGCGGCAAAGATTTGTTTTGGAATAACAAAGCTCGACTCTATAATGTATGTCTAGGCTGGATTACTCCGACAATTTGGGTTGTCTAATGATTTCGCACAATGTGTGCGTCTGATAGAATAATCTCACCCAGACTTATGATGAAAATAATTTTTATTGTTTATATGTTAAAAGTTCTCTCTTGGACAAACTTAGCACTATTGTTCAACTCTTAGAAGTGGGTTGCTTAGACAAACTAGATTTTTGTCACCCGTGCATTACACGGGTAAAGTTATAGTATATATTTATATCAAAATTGACGTGTGAGCATAGGCATTATGTCATAAGTAAAGTACAATATACTAGTTGCATTGTATAAAATTATGAATTGATATGAGAATTACAATTCACCATGGGATATCCGTAGTAAAATACCTGAGTTTAAACTTCTAGTCTCCTCCAAACACATTGTGCAACTTTCCCTTCTCAGATTTTCGTATTTTTCTCTTTTGTGACTATGGTATGTCTTTGATTACAATAAATCGTGTTCTAATATTATTTAGTGCTCAAAATCATTGTTGAAGAAGCTAAGCTCTACATCTTTGGGTACCCTTCCAATTTCTTTTCATTTACATAATATATGTCAAATGGCTAGACTACAAGCTCCAATAATTATTTTTTTACTGGATAATTCATTTAGTAACTTATTGTGACAATTTAATCTAGAGCCTTATATTGATATCGTTGTATGAAAGTTAGATCTTTTTCCCATTTTCATTTGATTATTCAAACATATAAATATAGACGAGGGACTTTACTGAGGTTTAATTGATAATAATACTAACAATTACTCAAAATACCATATTATGAAAAAAAGAATATTATTTTCCTAATAATAAAATAAGAAGAGAAAGAAAACTTGATAGTATTATTTCAAACCAACGAGTTTGTGCAAGATAATTTTTGTGA